>CM037472.1:19114538-19339538 GCA_021014325.1 Plazaster borealis
CCGGAATTCAGTTCTATAGAGCGCCATGTAATGCGCATTTATTTGTTTAATTCTATGGCCCGCCAAAGCAGTGCCTTGCAATATTGTGCCCAGGGCCCAATTTCATAGAGCTGCTGAAGCAGACAATTTTGCTCACCGGTTTTGTGCTAAGCACAAATTAGCAGGATACCAGTCAGAGATGGTGCATGTGACGCGATATTTTGGCTGGTAACCTTTTTCTGGTAAGAATAATTTGGTTGTGCTTATAGCTATACTTTTTTTGTGCTTAAAGGCACCGGACGCGTTTGGTAATTGTCAAAGACCAGTATTCTCACTGGGTGTATCCCAACATTATGCATAAAATAACAAACCTGTGAAAGTTGGGCTCAATTGGTCATCGAAGTTGCAAGAAAATAATGAAAGTAAAAACACCCTTGTTGCACAAATTTGTGTGCTTTCAGATGCCTGAAAAAGACTTCTGGCCAGAAGTCTTTTTCAAATGCAAATATTTCAGTGAGAAAAAAAAAACTACGGTACGTAACTTCAGAAGGAGTCGTTTTCTCACAATCTTTTTTATTATCAAGTTAGTAATACCAAGTAAGTTTTTATGCGATTTTTGGGGGATTAATTACCAAACGTGTACAGTGCCTGCCCTAAGCAGATCTATGAAATTGGGCCCTTTTAAAGACTTTCTCCTTGTATTTTCTTTATTTTTCCCTTCCTCGCCTACGTATTTCCCTCTCCAACACAAACCCCTGCCAGGCTGCCCAGCAGTCTCTATACCTTTTCATACTCTCACAAGGTTAGAGTAGAGGAAAAGGGTCAGGGTACCATACAGTCGCCTACCATGGAAGTCGAGCGTTGAGTGATTGGGTGGATTCCACCCAGATCCTGTGGGCGTGTTCCGCTCTACCCACGCACAGCCTGATCTCATAACTTTACCGCATTCCCCTTTTCATCCGGGCTGATCCTAATCCCTGGCTAAGCTCTTAATGCATACTTGTGATCCAGTTGTGGTTGTTGCCAATGCTATTTTTAGTCTGCTCCACAATGATTTATGTCTTGAATGTTCCAATTGGAATGCTTTACAAGGGATTTAACGTTTTAACAGGTCTTTCCACAAAATGAATCATTGATACACACACTGACAATGCACTGTGTAATGTAAGATGACACTGGTATGTTTCGGATACCAAGCTGTGACAAGTCCGAGATATTTCTTTACGTCATTTTTAAAGACAAAAGTTGGTGACATGTAGATTTGTTGGTTCCTTCACAGTTTTCTGAAATGGTTTACTCCCAACAATAATCATACGGACCATATAATTATACCGAATGTCATTGTTAGAGTGTTATTACACTAAGTAATTCGCCTTTTACCATGAAATATGCTAGTGACATTCACGCATGTGTATAGAAACTATTCTATAGATGGAATGCGCATGACGTCATTGTCCGCCATCTTTGATGACAAACAATGGAAAAGTGCCTTTCATGCGTTCACGTATCATCGACGATGACGACGGCAAACGCCATAGAGTTGCGCACATAGGCAGACGCACAAACGCGTAGCCGTCACGCCACCGGTAAATACAAAAATGC
Source organism: Plazaster borealis (assembly GCA_021014325.1). Lineage (NCBI taxonomy): Eukaryota > Metazoa > Echinodermata > Asteroidea > Forcipulatida > Labidiasteridae > Plazaster > Plazaster borealis. Next base: position 19,116,120 of record CM037472.1, read on the forward strand.
GCCATGTTCTCTCTCTTTGCCCTCCAACGTTAGTGAGCACGCGCGATTTGCAATTTGCATAGTTTATGGTAAAGGTCCATTGCTGTAGGCCTATATTTATTTATTATGTATAAAATATGGTTCAGTATGTTGGAAGTTGTAATAATTTTGAGATTTTATCCTACGACTACTTTTAATGAATTTTTTTAAGCGATCTCTCGGAATAAAGGTTTTAAAATGAATATTTTCATACGATACGTCTTTCTTAATGTGAAATTACGATCATTGTCGGCCTATGTGAGGTGAACAAGTCATTGTCCCCCACAATTTTAATTGGTTTTCGTGTACAATATAATTAGATAATTAATCTAGGTATGAAATTGTCACTATTTTATGAATCTTCATCCTATGCCGTGTGTGCAGCGATGATTTAGGCTGTGGCTACGGCTAGACCACTTATTCTGTTTACTTAATTTGTCAACAATTGAACCAATCCTCGAGGGGGTTCAAAGGTCAGGATCGATGAATATTCAGTTTCTTGGGTCAGTTGGTTGAGCGCAGTGCAACACAAAATCCACTTTTTGAAAACTGCTACAGGCAATTTTATGGAGCTGACCAATTTTCTGCGAAGCAAAAATAGTCAGGGGACCAGTCACAGATTGTACATGTGACAATGTATTTTGGCTGGTAACCTTATGCATAACTTATGTTGTGCATAGCTGCCTTTTTTGCTGAAGCAACTGTATATGAAACAAAGCCCTGCCCTCTCCTATGAGGGTTTTAACGATCTCAGGGTGAGGTCGATTTAAAATGCTGTTACGCTCTAGAACCCATTGAATTTACTTCCCTCGACTTTCCAGACATCAATTGCCTTTTCAACCGAAGTATATAGACTCCATCAAGTCATTAGTTCTGCCCAAAGCGAAGACCACTTTTAATTATCTGTCATCCAGATGGAAGGACGACAATACTAAAGGACCGACCATGTGACGCAAACTGTTTATCACCGCGTGACACTCAAATTGATTGGAACATTTCACGATAATGGTGAAAAGTGGAACCTCCGTCGTAGATGTTTCCAGTTGGACTGGCGTGTATTTTAAATAGAGGTATATAAGTGAAGCAGCATTGTGTCTGTCACTGCATATCTCAACCCAACTGCAATAATCGAGTCCTGGTGCAGTTTACCGTATATTATTGCACATGTCTTACGTGTGGCATCAAAGCATAACTGAACCCTAGCAAAGTTTAATGGAAGAATGGATGTGTGTTAACCATCCAAGGAATCGGCATACAGCCGTGAACTACCATTAAGCAAAAACAGTTTAGCAAAAAGGAAATCAATCTCGGTATGTACAGTCATTACGAATTTCCCTACTTAATTTGCCTATATGCATTCATGCCTTTCAACCAATAGTCTGAAGAAATGTGGTTTCAAATGATAAATACATGTATTTGCCGTAAGTCCCTAAAAATCTAACAAATATTTCTATTTTTCTACCCCTGAAGTCAGAAAAGCAGGTGCAAATTTGTTGTTAAACATTTGAAAGTAATTGCTAACACTTTACCGCTCAATATCAGTTCAGTGCCCACCCACCTCTTTTTTTGTATAACAATGAGATGTCATAGTATTTATGTCCACACCAAAGCTATCATTGAACTAATGAAAACTTCAAACTAAATTAATAAAGAATATTATGTCATCTCACTTTGTGCTCCGACATGAACACTTGGCGTTTTGCATAACAAAAACGTATGCAATTTAGGTAAGTGTTTTTAATTAGAATGGGGAAAAAAAAGGTTTTTTATTGACGTCGATTAATGCCACATTAACAAATATCATTCTCATAGTACGAAGATTCTTATAGCATAATGGCTTCGGTTGATATTTTACAAAGTAATCTATTAGGCAAATGAGGCATTGGATTGAGTAATTGATGTCACAAATAGCCTTGTGTTCATTCATGTATGAAATGTTGTATTATTAAACGCATATTAGTGTCTCCTTTTCACTCGAATGAATTGACGCTTCTCTTGAAAACCGTGTACATGTTGCCAATGTCGACAGCCAAGTTGTCTACAATGCAAAATGTGAATTTGATGGTTGCAATAGATTTATATTTATAGACGATATCAGAACATTATGATGTATCAATTAATTAAAAACTGAAAAAATACTTCTGTTGTTTGTTGTATACGCTTTCTGTTATTTTAGTAATACAACTAACGGACAGCTTTCTGTTAGATTGGGCACATTTAGCTGTGGCATTGTTATGGCTGTGAATAGGGTAAATGGAGTTATAGAAAGCCGTAGCGACAACTGCTTTTTGACTCAAGAGATATGCAAAGAGGGCGCACTAACTTATAGTCGATCAGCAGAGCCGTCGTCGATAGTGCACTGGTTGGAGGAAAAAAATGGAAACCTGGTAATTCCAGCGCGCCGTTTCGAAAATACCCTGATAAGGATCTTTTAGAAATGCAGGCTTTCCCAGTTCAGGCTCCAAAAATATATTGAAAGCCTGGTAATTCCAGTGCACCGTTTCGAAAATACCCTGATTAGGATCTTGTAGAAACGCAGGCTTTCCCAGTTCAGGCTCCGAAAATATATTGAAAGCCTGGTAATTCCAGTGCACCGTTTCGAAAATACCCTGATTAGGATCTTTTAGTAATGCAGGCTTTCCCAGTTCAGGCTCCGAAAATATATTGAAAGCCTGGTAATTCCAGTGCAGCGTTTCGAAAATACCCTTATCAGGATCTTGTCGAAACGGAGGCTTTTCCTCGTTCAGGCTCCGAAAAAAATACCGAAGCCTGTTTATTCCAGTGCACCGTTTCGAAAATACCCTGATTAGGATCTTTGCGAAACGCAGGCTTTCCCAGTTCAGGCTCCGAAAATATATTGAAAGCCTGGTAATTCCAGTGCAGCGTTTCGAAAATACCCTTTTCAGAATCTTGTCGAAACGGAGGCTTTCCTCGTTGAGGCTCCCTAAAAAATACCGAAGCCTGTTTATTCCAGTGCACCGTTCGAAAATACCCTGATTAGGATCTTTTAGAAACGCAGGCTTTCCCAGTTCAGGCTCCGAAACTATATTGAAAGCCTGGTAATTCCAGTGCAGCGTTTCGAAAATACCCTGATTATGATCTTTTAGAAACGCAGGCTTTCCTCGTTGAGGCTCCGAAAAAAAATACCGAAGCCTGTTTATTCCAGTGCACCGTTTCGAAAATACCCTGATTAGGATCTTTTTTCGAAACGCAGGCTTTCCCAGTTCAGGCTCCATCAAATACTGAAATCCTTTTAATTCCAGTGCGCCGTTTCAAAAAATACCCAGGCACTCAAGGCACGTCGGGTACGCTTGGGAATGTCTCACTCCGTCGGATCGTTGGTGGCCATTCAAGGCTCGGTGGGTGGACTTTTCAGGTAAAGTATGCTAAATGGTGTATGAACTTGGTCATCAGGGCCTACCAGTCACAGATGTGCCATTTTAGGTGTGCCGTTTGCATACCTCTATACCCGGATCTTCCACAAATAATGTGACCCTCTTTAATTATTGGACTTTTAAGGATAGAGGCTTCGGCAGTTTGTTCTTATACAGAGCGGCCTTTTATTTCTATAAGAGATGAAGACATAAACGTGTGGCGAGGTCTTCGTTGAATGTCAGTTTATCAATTTACTTATAAGAGATTATCAAAGAACAATATTTATATATACAAACAATAACGAAGAGAAATCTTACATGACTAAATACAGCTTTGTCTCAATGACGGCATTCGCCATCTTTGATTATCGATAGACTACAACTTACAAAAGTCGGATAAAACTTAACCGATGCTCCTGATCGGAAATGTTCCAAGAGAAAATACTTATAGATAGCTTCTTGTCAAAGAAACCTAGGAAAGAAGTTCAAAATTTAATGAACTTGTCTTTAGAAAACTTAGTAATCAGAACATAGGCCTATCATTTAGTTAGGCAGCCGATTATTTACAAAAATCTCGAAATGAAGAAAAGAAATTGCATCGAAAGTGATTGAAAATAAGCATCATTTTACAATACTGAACTTAAATGATGATTTTAGAGTCGAAAAATGGAAAAAAAAACAAAAGATTATTATCTGTAAGAGACGAAGACAAAACGTGTGGTGAGCTAGGTGAGCAGGAGATTTTGTCCCCCTGGAGATTCTGGCATCCCACGGCGAACTGTGTACAAACTTCTTCGGATAGCGCCCTCTTTTGAATCGTCCTCCTTCAGCCCATGTTAATTTCCCTCAATTTCCCACAATATGGAGGACAGAATCTCCGGGGGACAGATTTCCCTATTATGACACCGGCTCATTTTATGTAAAAACAAATTCTGGTTACGGGCCTGGACAAGACCTTTTCATCGTCTTTTTCTATGCAACTTATATATTTTCTGCATGTAAATGGAAAATTAGTTTTAAAAACATCGTAATTATCATATCAAAGCTAATAAAATGTAACGTTTTACTCTTGAAATTTCCAATCACAAAAATCCAGATTTTAAATGGGGGCACCCGGGGGGCACGGACATCAATTGGGGGGGGGGGGCACGTGCCCCTCCTTAGTTACGCCACTGCTGAGCCAAGGCGGCAATCATTGTGCAGCACCAAACTTGCCGACTCTGTATCAACAAGCTGTCTGTCATCTGTCTGCCATCGGTGAACCAATGTGTCAATTGCCAGAATGTTAAAATCTTTGGTGTGTGTGTGTTCAGTGAACTTAGATTCATCTGTTCTGACCATTAGAACAAGATTTGTGCCCCCCAACCCCCCCAAACCCCCCCCCAAAAAAAACCAAAAAAACAACAACAACAACCCAAAACAACAACAGTTATTTACACCCCAACATAAAACTCCTACCGCCTGAGCACCTCCGAGCTCCGGGCACGCGTGTAAATATTTTACATCGGTGGCTCGCAGGGTTAAAGTTTGTCACTCAGCCTGTGCGTAAGGTGGATGTTTTGGGCGTGGAGGATTGGTCTTTGAGTATAGGCCTAGGCAAATCTAATTAAAATTGTCCATAATTTGCCAAAATAATGAGGGAAACATACCCTATAGACCCCGCCTCCCTGACAGAAAGATACGAGCTTGCAAAGATACGAGTTGACCCACTCCCGTGTGCTCTGACCCGACCACGAGGAGCGGAGGAGCGGGAGACATCCCTGACTTCCGGAAGACACCACGGTAATCCTAAGTTCAAAATCACCGTCTAGTAAAAACCACTCCTTGCAAATTCCCCAACTCAAATCACAGTTACACGACAAAGTTCAGCGTAATCAACAATCAACAGGCAAACATTGGTTTTTCTGAGAGCTCACCGATTAGGGCCTATACTTCAAACTTCAATTCAGGGTAACTAATGCTGCATACAAATATTCCCCTCTAAAATACTGTCAAAGACCACCCCGATCACCATTGCTTTATTTAAAGTGCCACAATTGAAAACAATAGCCGTAAGAAAACCTGATAACACAACAGTTTTTTTAATTATTATTTTCACTAAAACGTGATCACCTGATAGTTTTGAAAACTAAAGGACCCAAATTAACGACTGTTCCCCCGATGGTAATGATATATACTCTCAATGCCGAAAATGGGCTAATCAAGGCAAAACATTGTTGAGGTGGGGTAATTTACCGAAGTAAGTTTACTGACACTTGTTGATAGGAGGGGACATAATTATTTACAACTGAAAACGACTCAATGGACAATCTTATTTTGTTAAGTTTTTTAAATCAATGAAACCTTTTATTTACTGTTCCGCAGTTAATGTTTCATTGTGTACGAATCACGCGTCAGTAAAAAGCAGACTTGTGCATCAAGTTAAATACCGCCACCACGCGTCGTGGAAGGGGGACGGGGGAAACTGGTACGGGGATGGCTTCAAAACTGGTAATCGCCACAGCAATAATACACAGATTGTGCTTAAAGTAAACCAGTGAATCATCATAAGTAGAAAATGGCCGAAATTGAGGGTGTATTTTATCCTTATTATTGAAGAAGATTCTTATCTACGATTTTAGTTGCATCTCAATATTGTTCGATTCCTCACTGGGATTAAACGCTGTCCTCCTGTAAATGTAAGTATTTTGTTTGTATTATTTACTAAACTGGATAAATAGTCTTGTTATTTTTCTCGGAGTAAAAGGAAGCAAAAATTGAAGGCGGTGACTCTGCTCTGCTGTCTGACTGAGTGATGATCATGATGATGATGTGGTCACACGTTCACGTCTACGTCTGTTTATTTATTTGTAAGACTAATTGACTAAGGAAGAGGACTGAACTTTGGTAGACTTCCATGTTTTCAGGGACAGTTAGGGATCCCGTGTTTCATTCTTAAAGGCATCGTACACGTTTGTAAATTGTCAAAGACCAGTGTTCTCACTTTGGTGTATCCCAACATATGCATAAAATAACACGCCTGTGAAAATTTGGGCTCAATTGGTCATCGAAGTTGCAAGAAAATGATGAAAGAAAAAACACCCTTGTTGTACAAATTTGTGTGCTTTCAGATAGAATAATAAAAACTTCTTGCAAGAAGTTTTTATTATTTTAGTGAGAAATTACCTCTTTCTTAAAAACTACGTTACTTCAGAGGGAGTCGTTTCTCACAATCTTTTATACTATCAACAGGACAGCTCTCTGTTGCACGTTACCAAGTCAGTTTTTATGCTAATATATATTTTTAGTAATTACCAAACGTGTACGATGCCTTTAATACTCATTATAAATGTTGTCCTTGAAAGAAAATTTGTAGCAGCCTTACTTCTGCTTTTTTTCCTTAAAAAAATATAATTGAATTGAATTGTATTTTATCAACATAATTATAAAGTTATTTTATCTATATTTTGTTAGTGTTAATCTCGTTAATGTTAGCACATTGATAATGGAATGGGATTTCCTTCCTCTATGCTGTTAAGTGTCATGCTGCATCAGACAGCCCCATCTGACTAGCCCCCACCATCTTGTGGTATGATCAAATCCATTCTAAACGGCATGGAATAAGATACATTTTTTTAAAATAACATTGAGTGAAAGAGAATCAGTCAGACAACACTACGTACAGGCCTGATTTTTTCACCATAAATGTATAAAAAAAGTGCCAACTTTGCTTTGGAATTGCTTTGGACTCCCTTGGCCTTCAGACTTGGGAGGAAGTCCAGAATACTGGCACCACTCCCCTCTATTTATGGAGCTAACCTATCAACAAGTCCTTTGTACACGTGGCAGGCCTGGGACTACACAGAGACCACAGTGGAACATGGCCTCTGTTGCCCTGGTCTTTTCTTGGCCTTGGTGCCCCTTAAACAAAGTTCCTATAGACTAAGATTTCCCAAATTCCAATGGAAATTTAGTGCCCCTTAAGAAATGAAAATTAATGGCCTTGCCGTCTCAAAGATACATGCCAAGCCTGATGTACATTTAGCGGGCGGTAAAACGAGCGGTAAATTGTAAATGTTCACTGCATAATTATCTTGCATTTCTTGTTGCTAGGTAGCATTTAAAGATGGCCACCCCGAAGACCTTCATTCCAATGGTGTCTGCCTCGCCCCCACCTCTGGATGGATTTGATGATGAAGAAGAGGATGATTTTGGATCGTTTGCTAGCGCTGGCTTCTCACCCGAAAAAAAGAAACCTGTCCAGCAGAATGATAGTCATTTCTTTCCCATTAAGGAGGACCCACAAGATGATGAGGAGGAGTTTGGGAACTTCTCTACTCCTGACACTAACAACCACAGTGGAGAGCCTTGTCAGCGGACAATAGACGTACAAAACAACGGAGGTGACCATACAGAGTTCGCTGATTCCCAATCTCGTATTACAAAACCACATAAATACGAGGAGGAAAGTGACTCTAGTTTCACAGCATTCCATGGATTTATGAATGGGAGAGAACCAAATTCCAATCAGAACGACTACTCGTGGAGCAATACTCAGAAATCTCAAAGTGTAAAGACTGCGGAGTTAGCAAATAGTGGCAATGAGTTTGACGACCAAAGTCATTTAACAATGGATGATAAAAGCAGACCGTGTGTGGAACATCGACTACAAGAGTCCAAAGATGAAGCATCAGATAACCAAAGCAGAAATAGCGAGAATACAAATTCATCAAACTCGTACAGTGATGATGCAACATTGGATTTCCAGTCTCCGTTCACGTCAGACTCTCATTCACAAGATACGGACTCGTCCGATTTCCCTTCCTTCCGTACCGCTAAAAAAGACAGTCTAAGCTCTCAACTCAACAAAAAGACTCTCGGTCTACCAGAGAGTAGCAGTTTAAGTACACAAAATCAAGTTAATTTATTCTCTAAGCCAAATGAAGAATCAAGTGACAATTGGACTGAAGAATCTGGAAACATTGATGACTCATCCGCAAGAGTCCAAGCCGAAAGTTTAAGCGACGATGAGTTTGGGGACTTTGGTTCTTTTACCCAACATGCCAAAAAACCTCAACCGACGTCGTCATTACAGAAAACTGAAAGCTTGTCGACAAGTCACTCAGAGTCACCATCTGAAAGTTCCAAACTCGATTTTCCCGAGCCAAGTTTAAACGCAGACAGGAGAGAAGTCTCATTTCCCGACTCACAGTCCTTGGAACCTGAGGGTGACGATTGGGGCGATTTTGACAGCATGCCAGCAACCGCTGTCAAATCCACAGAACCAAAATCTGAAATCAAACTTCAGGACGTCACAAATTTTGATGACGATGATGATGATGATTTTAATGACTTTGAGTCATTCAAAGAGAAACCGCCATCTGACAATTTCAATCAAGATAGCGTTGGGTCCAAGTCGTGGGAGGATGAAAGTTACATTGGGTTTGGAGCATTCAAAGACAGCTCTACTCTAAGACAAGAAACCCAACCCACCGCAGCAACAGTGAAAACGATCAAGTCTGATAACTCGGGCCTTTCCTCCAAGAACCAGAGTCGGACAGTTTCGTCATCTGCCTCGGCTCTTGAAGAGGATGACTTTGGAGATTTTGGTGCATTCAAAGAGGGAAACACTTCTCAGGCAACATCTTTTGTAGCTGGAGATTTTCAGGCTTTTGGTGAGAAGAATCGAGAAGAGAAAGATGACTTCGCTGGTTTCAGTACCTCCTTTGACTCATTGGCAACTACTTCATCTCAGGTTTGTGTAGAAAAAGTATCTTCATTTATTTGTTATTTATTTATTTATTTGTTTGATTATTTAAAAATATATATATTTTAATTGTTTATAATGCTATGTATAGCCGTTTCGAACCAGGAAAATGGGAACAACAATTCCATTGGTGCGCACATGATGCGCTTTAAAAAAATCAGTGATGCATGCTAAGGGATTCCCCCCCCCCCCGCCCTCCCAATTCTAGATTCTGAATCCCATTTTGGCCAAGCCTTATAAGACCCCAATCCTTCTCTTTCCTCTTGTGTCATGTAGCCTGATGCCCCCCCCCCCCACTTTTAAATCCTCCCATAGCAGAAACTCACTATGGCCCCAATCCATCTGGATCCTCCTCCACTACAATGTTCTTTAAACCCCATTCCTATTGAATACTTCACTTTGGCAAAGAGGATATTGAAGGATTTGGTCTAGTTCAACACCTTTACCTCTAAGGGACTCTTTTGAGTGGTGTGAGTTGTGGAGTTTTTTCTAACTCTGTGCAATGATCATGCCATATTGGTCAAAATCAGTGAAAGGCATTAAGAGTTAATCCTGTTGATAAGTCATTGCGTCACTTATGTCATATTTGCTGCACGCCCCAAGTTTGTGCAACTTCTGTCTCCAAAGCCGACAATGACATACATGGCCAAGTTCGTGCAAGGACTAACCTTGACTATAGTTTGACTACGTTAGCCCGAAATCTGTCTAGTCGACGTTAGTTGGACTACGCTAGTAGACTATTTGGAACCAGCCTACTGGGCATGGTCGTATCGCTGGTTACCAATAGCCGTTTTCATAGCACAGTGCAGAGTGGACCAGTAAGAAACTGAGAAACTAAGAAACTGATAACGTTTGTTGAGTCGCCGGTTGTGTTGACATGACATGACTAGAGTTGTTTGCACTTTAACTTCTGTGCGCATGTCCTACATATGTCACTAAACAACCACTAGTTGACCATTGGTCCTTGCGCAAACTTGGCCCAGGTAGTGTACGCTCATATTTAATTTTACCCCAAATCACCCTTTCATTGTTCAAAAATTTCTGTATGAGTGACAGAAGCTTTCAATTCCTAGAAGACCTTAGTCTTTGAAGAACGTACACGTATTTAAAAGCCAAGTCCAATTCTTAAAGATTTCTTGCATAACTCATAAAAGAAAAACTAGTTCAATGCAACTCCTATGGGCTTCTGGTAATCAGTGGAGCCAGTTTGTGTACAGAGGGTGTGGCTTACAGTTGAATTACGTCACACTAATTAGAACAGGAGTATGATTATTGTTGATTTGATTGATTTGAATTTGTTCCAAGATATGTGGATATTGAGTCAAGAAACAGTATTGATCAAACTATAATACAAAAACACCTTTAACCTCTGTACACATAGAGTGCATTGACCTTTACACCACTCTAACCAAGTTCATCTCCTTAATTGAACACAAGCTGGGCACCCCCTGGGATACCTCATCTAATTAATTAAAATATCTCAAGCAGAAGCGCCAGACTAAAACAATATTAACTCAAGGGGCCCCACTTTAGTGGCTGCTGTGGGTGAAATAACATTCAATTAGGGGCTATAAAGTATGGGCCGTTTAAGACTGGCATTCTTGATTGATTGGTGTTTTCCAGGCATCGGGCAGTCGGGTGGACATAGTGTTTAGGTCATGCTTCCCTGGCAATGCGCCAACGTTAGCGGCTAGTCTGGTTGTTAACCTTCTGACGGACCTCATCATCAAGGGTGGAGAGGAGACGGAGGAAGGGAAGAGTCCTCAAGGAGCAGACAAGAGCAAGCACAATGCAAGGCAAGTACACAAATAAGATCACAGTTAGGACTTGTGCATGTTTCTCATGATTGTAAACAAAAACAAGTGTTTCTTAGTATAAAACTAGATGAGTTTGGTTTTTATGCAAAGTATAAAGTTTAAGTTTCCCAAGTACCAGTTTTGTGCACAGTTACCTTATTAATGCGTGTGCACAACATTAGTAAGATTGAAAATGTGGATGCTCACAGATTCGCACATAACTTACACGGTATCAAGATGGTCATGGTGGAATCTTCCCATTGAAATATTCTTGCTTGAAATGTTAGAATTTTGGAGTAATGAGTAGAACACTTAGTGTTGATTTCGAGAGTCCAAAACACAATGTTTGAAAACAGTAAAAATAGTTGTAATTGTGTTTTTTGTTTCCCACTATATTTTTGTGACTGTGATGACTGATTGAGCGTAAACTTTGTTTTATTTTTTTTTAATCGTGTACATGTACATGTTGGGTCACATAAAGTGCGGATACTGGTCTTTGACAATTATACCAATGTTACTTGATTTACCCAGAATCAGAAGGTTGCAATTAAAAGTATTTAATAATTGGTTCACCCTTGGAGGGGATGGGGGGTCAGGGTTCTCCCCAAGATTTTTCAAAACCGTGGGGCGATCTGGAACCAACTTTTGGAAGTTTGGCCTAAAGCACACTGAACTGAATGATGTCTACTTGGTGTTCATCATGGTTTTTTAAAAGTCCTACTAAATGGTTTTATCTTGATGGTTTAAGTAAATTTGATCTGAAGTTAATTTTTTTTTAAATTAAATAAAAATCGCCAACAGTTCCGTGTATCGGCACGCAATTTGCGTATGTGAAGCTCTAGCTCTGAGGGGAATAACCTTCTTTGTTCTCTATGTTCAAGTTTTTAAAACAATTATCAAGAGTTGCGGAGCTCCACTGCCATGTATTGATTTTTCCCCCCTTTTTTGTTAATGGTCCAGTCACAGGCCTGTTCATTAGACTTTGGGTATACACACCCGCACGACCAAAACGCAGTACAAACTTGCGACTGATTAGTAACCTCCCATACTGGTCAACTTCAGTCACGATAATAATGAAAGAGGGAGCTATCGAGGGATCAAATCGGCCAATAAAAATGCACAAAGTGAAGAGTGTCTCCCCTGCTTGGTGATTGCCAACACGAAGCAACAATATACGAGTACTTGTTACATGTACATGTACTACAGCCCTAGTGTTTTGATTCTATACCTCAAGGCACCCTCATCAAGTATGCTAGTCCTATACACTTTGCTGTTATTCAGTCAAGTGCTTTTGATGCATTGACGTAAAACTGGCCAGAGCTGAAATATCTTGGAGCCATTTCAAATCTTGCATGAGAATTTGGCACCATATTCAGTGTTTGTAAGCTGTTTCGACCTCCCAGTTGGAACAAGTGTTGTTTTAAATATAAACATTTTAAAATGTGTGTTATACTAAAGTATGTATTTTGCAACTGTTATTGGATACTAATAAATATTGGGAAAAAGATCAGAAATAGTCTGCATAACTTAGTCAAACTCACAAAATGGTAAAAAGTAGGTTTGTGTGATACATGTGTATTTATCAGGCTGCTGCTATTACATTGATAATCGACGCACAGTAGGGGGCCACCCTATTTTCCTGGCTACCTCGGTTTCATCATTATGGTTTAAGTCGCTTGGTACATGTAGGCAACTGATTTACTCGGAACGCTTCCGATGCTTGGCCATCCATATTGCAAATTATATACATGTGATATTCATCTGGTACAAGTGGCTGTCTTACCCATAGACACTCATACGCTTTGTGAAAAATCTTATTCATTATATGCATACAGTTATGCATAAGTCTGTTCAGTTCTATCACATTGGGTAAGCACTGTACGTGTAATTTATACATTACAAGCTCTGTTTCATGTATGCTTTTTCCAAAAATATGATGCTTGTTACCTGTACAAGTTTCAAATAGAAGGTTTTCTTCAATGTTCTGGCCAAAACATTTTTTTGTTTTTACATGTAAGTACGTTGTAGATTTTACAATTGCACAAAATTGTAAAATATTCAATTTGAAAACTTATTAAATAATAGCAAAAGACCATTTAACCTGTGACATCACATTACAAAAGAGCCAGAGCCTGGACTTCCTGTAGGCACGATTTGTATACAGCTCAATGGAAGAAAATGTAAAATCTTGCAATTTATTGAGATTTCATTGTACAATTGTTATAAATTTTCAAAGAAAGGGGGCACATATCAAAACTTATACAGCTGTTATTTCTGTAACTCTTGAATTTACTTCAAAATTATGACAAAAAATGTTAAATGTTCAATATATGCTGTGTAGCATCTTGCATGCCAGAAAGGCCCTTGATCTTAACTTTGAATAGCAAAAAGAACAAAAACCACCATTTTGATAATCTTTTGATGGTTTTTATGGAACATTTTCATACAAGAGAAGACGGTCACTGCTGTGATAACAAAAGCTTGCACTTTGTACACATATGTATTTGTAAAAGAAAAATTGAGAGAAAAAAACTGTATCTGTAACTGGAGGATTATGAAAGATTGGAAAAGGGGAGAATCCTACATTTCAGGCCTGGAAATTCATCTTTGAGAGGGCAAGGTCATTTTCAGTTTGCAAAGGGCACTTCCACTGGAAAATCTTCAAGTCTATGGGAATCTTTTGAAAGGGCACTAAGGCCAAGATCTGGAGACCAGCCAGGAGGCCAACGGAAGCCATGGCCTCCATGGCCTCCTTGTAATTCCAGGTCCGAATTTCCTGGTGATTTTCTCGTTATTAAAACATGGCTGTCGGGCCTAGTTTTGAGGCTAATTCCTCTGTTATCTCCAATCTGGGTTCGTGATTGTGACAATGTCGGGCGTCGTCATGGAATTGGCCACACGAGATTGTGAACCCTTACCAAATTGGATTCATGAGCAAAACGAAGTGAGGAAATGAAGCCCAAAGCACGCTGATAAATCTTTCGTCATCATTGGGATCTTGGCTGACAGTTGCTGTCTCTGTCTCAAGGTGTGTTATGCTGACACGATTCTCTCTCATTTCCCCGCTCCAGTTTACTCGCCGTGTCGTTAAAAGTCAAAAGTCTCTCTGCATTTTAAATCGGGGTCAATTGGATCGTTGTTTTCACTTTCACGTAAGAAGAAATGTATGTTGGTTGATAACCTTATGTTGGGACATGAGATGGCATTATTTAAAGGGATTGCATACGTTTGGTAATTGTAACCCACTGTTTTGTTTCAATCCTACAGAGTTGTAGATATATACCATAAAACTAACCTGTGAAAATTGCATTTCAAAAGGTGGTAGCGTTTTTGAGATATTGCCGAAAATCTGGAGGGGAAGAATAATCTGCAATAAGAATACACAATCTGAGAAACGTTACTGCAGTAATGCTTCTCTGAATCAAAGTTTGGGGGATAAAAACTGATATATTTTCCATAACCGCAGTACTTCGAAGTGAAAAGTTTCTAAAAATGCATTATACTATCCAAAGCTGCTGTACTTCTTATGAAGTAAGTTTTTATTGCCATTCATTTTCAGAGTCATTGCCAAACGTATACAGACCCTTTCAGGGGAACGACAATTGTTGTTTTGTTGCACGCCTGGAATTACACGGAGACCGTGGCCTCTGTTGCACTGGTCTTGGCTTTGGCGCTCATTCAAGCGTTTCCCAAAGACATCATGATTTTTCAATGGAAGTGCTCTTTGCAAAATGAATATAAAAGATGAAAATCTGGGCCTGTTTTCGAAGAGTAAATTCAATCTAATACCCCCGCTAGTTTTCAATAAACACACCACACAATCAACCAGTAAGAATGTCGTCAAATTAGATGGGCACGATTAAGAGGAAGCAACTAAAAATGGTTAATGTTCTGTCGGAGGATTACGTGCATATTGGTCTTATTTCCATTGAGGCAGCACTGATTTGTGAGGTCTTCAAATTCTGTTTCCTTGACTTCTCTAGAACATCTGCAGAGCTGCCAACTCTCCCTGATTCTGAAGAATGTTCCCTGAAAATAAACCAATCTTTCCATGTTCTGATGCACAAATTTGAAAAATCTCATCGATTATGGAAACTTTTTCCCTGTTATCTTGAATGTAAATATAACCCTGCTTCTTGTACAAAATCTCCCCAATTGCAAGATGCAAATATTGGCAGCTCTACATCAGTACTGTTAAGTTGATAAACAGTGCACTTGCAGATTGGAGCTAAATTTTTTATTATTTTTTCTTCTTTCTTTCTTTCTTTCTTTCTTTCTTTCTTTCTTTCTTTCTTTCTTTCTTTCTTTCTTTCTTTCTTTCTTTCTTTCTTTCTTTCTTTCTTTCTTTCTTTCTTTCTTTCTTTCTTTCTTTCTTTCTTTCTTTCTTTCTTTCTTTCTTTCTTTCTTTCTTTCTTTCTTTCTCTCTTTCTTTCTTTCTTTCTTTCTTTCTTTCTTTCTTTCTTTCTTTTGGTAGTAGACTGTGCAAGTCTTGCACGTATCAAAAAGGAGAAGACAACTCAAACAGAGACTATATTTTTCTATGAAATCAAATCTTCTTTTTAAATTGTATTTATACAAAGTTCTTAAATATACAAATAATTATAGCAATTATTTATATTATACAGTATCAAGTTTTATAAAATGCAACTAATTTGTTAAAATTAACATTGAAACAAAATTAAAACTTGGGACGAGGAGGCTTATTTTGTTGAATCCCAATTTGGCAATCACACCCATTGTGCGACCATTACATACAGTGTAGGT
This sequence comes from Plazaster borealis, assembly GCA_021014325.1. NCBI lineage: Eukaryota > Metazoa > Echinodermata > Asteroidea > Forcipulatida > Labidiasteridae > Plazaster > Plazaster borealis. Next base: position 19,131,818 of record CM037472.1, read on the forward strand.
TTGATAACATGAACGTCAGTTGGGCAAAACTCTGAGTAATTGTTTACAAATAAACGGAAATGGAGGTCAAGTTTTATTCTCAGGATTTTTCTTTGTTGATTTGTAAAATTTGTTTTACTTTTATATATTTCATGGCAAACAAAATTGTTCCCCAACAATATGATATAATTTTCAAAATATGATATAAATGTTAAACTTAAGTATGTGAAGAAACAGAATCACGCACGCATAAAACTCAATATGGTTGGGTCCCAGAAGATTGAATATGCGCGAGACTTGCAAAGTCTTTTTATTACAAATTCTGTAAAATCCTATAAACATCTAGGTCGCTATTGCAGAAGTTGTAATTTGCTCTTGAAAACAAATTACACATACTTTGCACCCACCTGCTCTCGCCTATAACAGATATTTCTTTCTGTTTGTCACAGGAAATCCTTTTTCTTTCTTTTCTTAATTCGTGAATCCCTTTAGTAAACCACACCAGCTGTAGGTGTGGGTGCTGCTTTTTTTTTTTAAAGCGAGTCCCATCCAGCTTCAGAAAATGTCATGTTATACTGCAGGTCACAATTTCCCATGATGGCATGGGCAGACATGATGCCATAGGGTAACACGCAGAACTCGGAAAATATCAGGAAATCGGTATCAAAACAGAGCGGGTTGAACATTACGGCTGACTGTCTGCATAATGTGATGATTATCAAAATGCATTTTTGAAAATCCTAAGCCAGTGTAGGTTTGAAAATGAACAGTTTTTTACGGTTTGCTTGTTCACTCACCCTGTACGTGATGTCTGCAATGTAAACCAGAATAATTTAACAAATATTATTTAAGTGTACTGCATAATGAAAATGTTTAGTGAGGGATCTTAAAATGGTGCCGCTCACAGTGGCTAACCAACCCCGTTTACCCTAAGGTTGTCAGAACACACTGTGTCCGTGTGGGTATCATATCTTAAATGCCTAGTAATGTACATGTGTATGTCTCAATTTAGTCATCACTGTGTAGGCAGGTGATTTGACTGGTCAGGGTTTACAGTCACCAAAACTTGACAAATCTAAGAATTTTGAGCATTGAAAAATTCACATGCAAAGCAAAAATCCGATAGGTCAATGCTCTTACTTCATGTAGATTCTATACTGTTGTTCTGTGTTGTGATTTATGATGGATGCATTACACTAGGAACAATCACTTGGGTGTTTGTGTGAATAGAGCATTTTGGCTGAGTGTGGTGTGTATTGCATCATGTTCTCATAAATCTGTGATTGACAGAATGTGGATTTGAATCCAGGCATTATGTCTTTGAGTATTACGCCGATACGCCAAAACAGAATAAATAAATTGACTTCAAGCAGATCAAATTCACCAAAATCTTTGAAAAAACACCCATTTAGAATGCTCCAGATTGCACAGAGGGAGGTTTTTAAAACCCAAAAGGCACCAAGTAGACAACATTCCGATTAAGCGTGCTTCGGACAAACTTACAAAATTTGGGTCCATAATGCCCCGCAGTTTTGAAAAATCCTAGGAAGAACCCTGTTAAGGAAATATAAATTTCTGCCGGACATATTCACAGGAGCACCAAGGCACTGACCGAGGGGCCCCAGAGGAAATTAACCTCCATGAAAAACAGCATGTCAGCTGCTTTGTCATACTGTGCGTGTGCATCATGTGTTTGCATAGTTTGTTAAAGAATATTATTGGCTGTTTTGCTCCACGCTACTATCGTTTCATCACACTCAGGTATGTGTACAAATATGCATTGTACATGCATGAGTACATTTACATTGTATGTGGGGGTGGGGAACGGGATATCAATTACCATGTTCCGACTGGGGGTTATTTTTATGATCAGTAGGGGGCAGCTGAAAAAAGGTTTTTTTTTCTTGCGTTCAGAAAGCATCAAGTTAAACCTGAAACAATGTTTTACTCAGGTATGTGTACAAATATGCATTGTACATGCATGACTACATTTACATTGTATGCGGGGGTGGGGAACATGATATCAATTACCATGTTCAAGCTGTGGGTTATTTTTATGATCAGTAGGTGGCAGTCGTTAGAAAATTTCTTTTCTTGCATTCAGAAAGCATCAAGTTAAATCTGAAACAATGTTTTACTCAGGTATGTGTACAAATATGCATTGTACATGCATGAGTACATTTACATTGTATGCGGGGGTGGGCAACGGGATATCAATTACCATGTTCTTGCTGTGGGTTATTTTTATGATCAGTAGGTGGCAGTCGTAAAAAAAGGTTTTTTTTTCTTGCGTTCAGAAAGCATCAAGTTAAACCTGAGACAATGTTTTACTCAGGTATGTGTGCAAATATGCATTGTACATGCATGACTACATTTACATTGTATGCGGGGGTGGGCAACGGGATATCAATTACCATGTTCTTGCTGTGGGTTATTTTTATGATCAGTAGGTGGCAGTCTTGAAAAATTGTTTTTTTCTTGCGTTCAGAAAGCATCAAGTTAAACCTGAAACAATGTTTTAATCAGGTATGTGTACAAATATGCATTGTACATGCATGAGTACATTTACATTGTATGCGGGTGGGGGGGGGGGTGGGGAACGGGATTTCAATTACCATGTTCAGACTGTGGGTTATTTTTATGATCAGTAGGTGGCAGTCGTAAAAAATTGTTTTTTTCTTGCGTTCAGAAAGCATCAAGTTAAACCTGAAACAATGTTTTACTCAGGTATGTGTACAAACATGCATTGTACATGCATGAGTACATTGTATGTGGGGGTGGGGAACGGGATATCAATTACCATGTTCAGACTGGGGGTTATTTTTATGATCAGGAGGTGGCAGTCGTAAAAAAGTTGTTTTTTTCTTACATTCAGAAGGCATCAAGTTAAACCTGAAACAGTGTTTTTTTTTGGGGGGGGGGGGGGGTTAAGAGATCAAACAGCAACATGAAACCCGTACATCAGGCCTGGTCATGCGGAGGCCACAGAGGCCTCGTCTTGGCCTTGGTGCCCCTTCAAAACTTTCCTAATAGACTTTAAGATTTTCCAATGGAAATGCCCTTTGCAAAAAAAAATGGCGTTGCCCTCTCAAAGATGAAATTCCATGCCTGATGCATGTATTCCAACATCTAGTTCATTAAAAAAAAAAAATAGCATGTTTGTCCTCTCCTTGTGACCTGCGCACTGTTACAAAACAACGTTGTCACAATTTTTCTATGGTAAACAACTATGCGTGCACAGAACCAAAACAACTCGGGGGGCTGTGAATTTACCTCTCATCGATCATGACACCTGTGTGCTCCTTATAAAGACCAAGGATAAAACAAAAAAGGGAAAATAAAAGGTCTCCATAGGGGAATTCTAAAGACCGGGGTGCTCCACAAGGAAATTTGTGTACAAAGTCTATGGGAAACTGTTATAAGTGCAGGGACAAAGGAAAGAATATAAAAGAATGCTCCACAAGGATGCATTTTTCAAGATGGCTGATTTTAACAAGTTGCTTCTTTTTTCCGGCTAGTTTTTGCAATCCATCAAATTTACCTTGATAGAGAAGCGTTAAAGAGCAGATTACTCGCACTGAAATAAGCTGTAATCAGCGAAAGAGAAAGTACACTTGGGATATCTGACAGATCGCACGCAGGTGATCACCAAGCTAGACGTTGGCCATACTTAAACCCGTCATCAAAGATACGTCTCTACTTCGCGCTTGTCTAATTTTATGGTATATTACATAGCGATCTTGCAGGACAGATCGGCAGGTCATCTGTTGTGAATTCATCTGTTGTGAGTTAAACCTGTCCACCTACATTGTTATTGTATCAACCCAAAGCAGTCTTAGATAAACCCTCCGACTCGGTCTATTTCCCCCAAAATTTGAATCTGAGAAGCGTTACTGACAGTAACGTTGTTTCTCAGATTGTGTATTCCAATTGCAGATTATTCTTCCTGCATGGACATAACCGCTCCAGATTTTTGGCAATATCTCAAAAACGCTACCACCTTTTGAAATGAAATTTTCACAGGTTAGTTTTATGGTATATATCTACATAGGATTAAAACAAACAGTGGGTTCCAATTACCAAACAAACCGTCTCTAGTACTTCGTCTGAACGAAGTCAATGAATCCTAATGGTGCACTCTCCTCCCCAACTGTCTCTTTCCACAAAATACCACAGGAGACAGAAGAGACTGAGTCCATAGTACACAAGTGATGGGGTTTCCACATAATACCAGCTGTACACACAGAAGAAACCCATGCACCAAATGCTAGCCTAGTTCAGATACGGCACTTTGAGGCAGTCTGTGGTACCTGTGTATAGGCATAGCTGTATGGTATACATGTAGGTGGGTGTACAGACGTGTTGTAAAAAAATTACTTTATGTGGAGCTGTGTCCAAATGTATTTTATTTGTAAGAAACATCAAGCATCGTGTTTTACACATCAGTGTACATGTGTGCGAAAAATCACTTGAACTTTGTCTAGTGTCAAGACCTTATTATTAGTGAAAAGTCAGTCAGGCTTCACAGTGCAAGGTTACCATGCCAGAGATTGCAACTTGACATGACTTTGGTGGGGAAAAGCTCAGATGCCCAGGTTTGCTATTCAGTGACATCACTCTGTCTTTCGTTAACCTCGGGCTAAAAATGTTGCGAACCTTTGTGTTGTGTACTATGTGTACTTCTAAGATTGTTTAATTTTTGTGATAACTATTTGAAATGATTACTTTTAAATAGCTGTCAGTTTAAATCCCTGAAAGGTTAGCATAATTAGCTGTTTCGCAGCGTAGCGCAGCGAAACAGCTCTTGTTTTTGTTAAAGTTTTTGTTTTTATTAGCTGTTTCACTAGCGGAGCGAAACAGCTCTTGTTTTCGTTAAAGTTTTTGTTATTATTTTTTTTATTTGTATGTTTCAGTCAAAGCGGTTTTTTACATAGTTCCTAAAGAGCAATTGCAATGAAATTTTCAGTGATGAAAGGTATTGGTGGACTAAAGGTCCTAAAACAATGACGTCATGATGACGTCATCACCAGCTATGTGACGTCATCTTAAAGATAATTAATTTTAAATATTTGAAAATCTATATCAAATCAGCCATAAGAGACCGTAGGTTTCTGTTTGCGGGATTGGGTAGGGATAAATCAGGTCTTTATTTTGTTTCGTGTGCGTGACCTCACATGACCTCTACTTCCGGTCGAAACCGGAAGTGCCCTCTAATTCAAAAGTGGCAAAAGTTATGTAGTTGCTTTCAACGATGTTAGTGTCTGGCAAGGGTGGGCAGTTAAAAAAAATAGTGATGACGTCACAAAATGCAACAGCGTCCTCTAGCGACAGGTTGAAAACTCTTCAAAATGGAATTTTTTAAGATGTGTGTGGTGAAGTTTTGTGCAATCACTTCAAAATTTACACATATGTTGATCGTCTGACAGCCATCATATGTGTGAAGTTTCAGATCAATGACGTCATTGGGTGTCACGTGACACGTCATTAAAGGTGCACTTTTTGAAGTCGTATATCTCCCGAAGTATTAGTGCGATTATGTTGAAACTTAGTAGGTTGTTAGATATTGGTAAGTTCCTGTAAATTGCGAAATGACGTTATAATGACGTCATCACACGATTTGTTATGATTTTTTCATTTTTTGCCCCTTTAAGTCAGAAATTGCTAACAGAACATGCTTTAATCCAAATTCTTTTAAAAACAGGCTTGATATGTCATTACTGATTCGAAAAGTATTTGACGTCATCATGACGTCATCATTTCTCAGGTTATATTATCTTAAAGGACATTTTTCCAAGATATATAATAGCAATGAATTCGATCTCACAACGCATTTATTATTGTGTAATTAAGTTGATTATGTACACACTACAACACTTTCATATTCACTTGATTAATTTGAAAAAATTATAAACGAAACAGCTCTGCATTTGTGCACAAATGCAATCATGTCTAGTTTTTATTTTAATTTTTCAGACTTCCAGAAGTCATTGGAATAACGCACAATTCGTTCTAAGCAGCCTTTTGCATAGTTCCTAAAGAGCAATTGCAATGAAACTTTCAGGGATGAGAGGCATGGGTGCAAGGAAGGTCCTAAAAGAAATTTGTCATGATGACGTCATCACCTGTCACGTGACGTCATGTTAAAGGTTTTTATTTTAAATATTTGAAAATCCGTATCAAATCAGCCACAAGAGACCGTAGGTTTCTGTTTGCGGGATTGGGTAGGGATAAATTAGGTCTTCATTTTATTCAGTGTGCGTGACCTCACATGACCTCTACTTCCGGTCGAAACCGGAAGTGCCTTGTAATTCAAAAGTGCTAAATGTTACGAAAATGCTTTCAACGATGTTAGTGTCCGGCAAGGGCATGCAGTTAAAAAAAAATACCGATTACGTCAGGATACACAAGAGTGCCCTCTAGCGGCAGGTTGAAAACTGTTCAAAATGGACTTTTTGAAGATGTGTGTGGTGAAGTTTTGTGCAATCACTTCAAAACTTACACACATGTTGATCGTCAAGCAGCCATCATATGTGTGAAGTTTCAGATCAATGACGTCATCGGGGGTCACGTGACACGGCATTAAAGGTGCACTTTTTGAAGTCTTATATCTCCCGAAGTATTACAGCGATCATGTTGAAACTTGGTAGGTTGTTAGATATTGGCACGTTCTTGTAAATTGTGAGGTGACGTCATGATGACGTTATCACACGATTTCTTATGATTTTTTCATTTTTTGCCCCTTTAAGTCATAAATTGCTAACGGAGCTTGCTATAATCAAAATTCTTTTTTAAACAGTCTTGATACATCACAACTGCTTTGAATACAAAGACACTTTCATATTCACTTGAGTAATTTGAAAATAATATTGGCGAAACAGCTCTGTATTTGTGCACAAATGCAATCAGCTCTAGTTTATTTCAGATTTTATGGGAAGGGTTTGTAACTATTTCAATCTGAGTACCGAACTTAAGGGCTGATACTTCAAGAGAGGCAAATGCCTCCCTCAACCTGCCCACTGCTGGTGCTTCTGAAACTTTCACTTCTTCTCATCGATGTATGGCTTCTGACTTAGGGAGTCAATTGTTGACTGCCATCATAAGGCTAGATAAGCTCAGTTGGTAGAGCACTGACAGATGTCCCAATGTTCCAATGGGACATCCGATGTTCCGATCATCTTAAATGAAAAATGGCCTCGCCCTCTCAAAGATGAAATTTCAGGCCTGAAATATAGAATACTACATGAAGGAGGACCGCCGTGTTGTGAATGGTCAGTGTTACCTTTTGCTCACAAGATACAGAATTAACTAAGAGAGGTTTGCGGTAACACCATGTGAATTTCTCTTTTGAGTAGAGTTGGTTCTGAACAGAACCGGTGGTTAACGACTCAACATTTCGATCAGTATGCTCTGATCGTCTTCAGGAGAATGCTGGACTCTGTTGCTGGATGCTGCTTAAGTACTTGAGCTTGGTGTTGCGCGAAGGCGGGAACTGGATAAGCTACAGAATAAGATACAGAATACCAAAGACCTCTAGATAAATAATTAGCAAACTTCATACATTCACTGAAAATAATCATGAATTCCACTTTCAACGATTACACAAGGAAGCTTTTTCAATCCTAACGTTAGCATCGAGGATACTAAAAACCCATCGACTTGCGGAATATTCTAAATTGAAGAGGAATATTGTCATTTGAGCTTGGTACATGGTTCTTGCTTCTGCCCTTTGCATGCATCCAACCAATCAGATAAAAATCCTAGACTGTAGCTCTAACTGCACTGGACAAATTGCAGTCCTCTCCTTGCAGTCCCATTAGACAAAAAATTAACCATGAATACATAGACCTACAATGTAAAAATCTTTATTAACGTGGGAGACAGACTCCCCCAAACCCCCTGGATTACTCACTGAAAGTTAATCGCACTTTACTCAGATGTTGCCAATTAATGGGATGACTTTGTCAGCGTAGCCCTTTCAAAGTACAGTCACCATGTTGAAGAATGAAGAGGGGGGAATTATACAAGCTGAAATTATGCATTAATTGTCCTGCACCATATCTCCTAAGATGTGTCTCCTTGGGGTGGGACTTTACTGAACGGGAATGGTCTGTAAGCCACCAGAGCCTGAAATTAGTTCCTTATAACGTTCAACCCGCTTTGCCTGATTAGGGTACGGAACAACTAGTAACAGCTAATGCATGAAAAACTCTTGGGTGCTGTAACAGTATGTATGTGACTTGTATTTTCCAAACAATAAGTGTCTGTGACTTGTGGCCGATTGTTATTTGTGCATTGCAGAACACAGTGTCATCGCGTTTGTAAAGTGTGTGTCAATTTAGACCATACATATATTGCATGCACATGAAAGTTTAAACAAACGTATCTTCTGAATTATCATTCAGAATTTTGAATAACATTTTGTAACGTGTTAAATGTAAGGTTTATGAGGTTTTTGTTTGTTGAGTTTACACATAAATTGTGGAATCATCCAGTTGAAACTTTTTTCGACTGATTACAGGATGGGGTAAGTCTGTGTAAAACAAACCACATGAATACATACATGATTGTTATCAACAAACACCACAATATTACAGCAAATCGCACAATGATACAAATCCAGAATGTTATCAAGGTAGTAATTTTTTTCCCCTAGTTTTGTGTTTGGGGGGCTCGTGCCATACTTTTTGTGATAACATAAAGACAAGAAATTGTCGCCAATAGCTTGATGGGCAATCCAATGTGTGATGAAATACTTTTCTCAGCGGGTGGCCTCATCTCTCATCCTACGAAGCATCAAAGAAGTGATTATGTCATTGCCAGCAGAAGACGGCACTAAGATGCCCAACAGAGTTTGTTTGCGTTGCCAACTTTTGGATAATTCGGTTTGAGTCTCATGGGGGTGATTGAGAGGAGAGGAAGGTGCGAAGGACGCTCCCCCCTGTTGGGGGAGAGGGGAGTAGGATGAAGTCATGCATGGTGATGTGATAATAAAAGATGATGGATGCTGATGAGAATGGGATGAATGGAGCTGATGAGATGGTAGAGTAGGACGGGGGGATACTCCTCCTGGGAAATTGAATCCTCATCTTTGGTTCAAGAAAGAAGAGATCTGGAGGAGAGCTTGGGTATAAAGAAGGGGGCTTCTTGTCTGTCTGATGACAACTTGAAATAATCCGGGAGGTAGGTGTGTGTGCTGTGTAGAGAGATATGTTCACGTGTTTGTGGTTTTTTCTTACTGGATTGTGTTATCCCCATCGATAATGAACATTGTGGGGGTGTGCCATGGTCATTCATTCCAATCCTCCAGTTTTCAATGTTTTTGAACCTAATTGAACTCTGATTAAAATTTTACATTTTTGTGCTCCTAATTTGGAGAACGGCGAAATGACTGCTTTATGTGTGCATGCTTTTATTAATAATGTAAAAATTATATGCCGGAAAAGGTGCTCTTGGCATTTTCAGACAAGTTTTCTCAAACTGAGTCTGGGGACTTTTTTTTCCAAAGGGGTTTGGTACGTGCGATGTACACAAGTGATCTTAATTTGATGGTTTGATGCTTTCTATATTATGACAATGCTAGAACCTGTGCTGCATCATCTCTTTGCCTTAGGTGTTGTGTTGGTCACTGCACCCAAAAGAATTGCCTCTTCAGCTGTTATTTTTGATGTCATTGTGAGGGCCTTGAACGGACACTCAAGACAGATTCAGCATTATGGATTTAATTAAGGTGATCTTTTCAAAATAATCATCCTGCAAACGGTTGACATAACAAGACTATCAAGAGCGCGGCAAGAAAGCGTGTGAGCGTCTTTACATATAGATGGGCTCGGATGTGTAGTTGTTGACGTTTTAACTGTCCATTGGCTATTGGCTGTTAACTGCAGGCAAAGCGTCTTGCCTAATGTAGACATTACATAGTAATCATATCATTGATTAATACAGCTCTGAGGGGCCAATATCACACACTCGATCTTGCTGCGCAGATTTTCTCCCGCTGAGTTATGAAATGTGATCCAGTAATCTTATATTTACGGAGTTTACTAGTTCTGATGAAGCGCTGCAGGCTCTATGAGATTTATCCCTCTAAATTTGGTTTCAAGTGGAAGGTACCGTCATTAATCACGAGTTGTCGTGTTTAAAGATTATCACCGATCTTGACATGTTTTGTTTGTTGAAGTTTGTTTTCAGCGTTTCCTGTTTAGTTCCGCGGCCTTTAAAGTTTTGTCTCCTGTTTTTTTGTTCTTTCAATAAACAGGAGGAATCTTTGTATGTTTTCATGTACTGTCTTAGATTAAAAATCTCCCATGATTATTGGAAACTGAGGCATTTCATTAGCATAGTTAGCCGCCGGGCGAGGGACACATGTTTGTTTACAGTTTGCATGGAGTATGAATTTGTTATGTTCTGGTGATTATTAAAGTCGCCAGGGAACTCTCTCAGTCTTCACAGATGAATTTGGGTGACCTTTGTTTCTGGACAACACTTTCAAAGTTGTCTTGTAAGAGCATGGCAGCAGGTAGGTCTGTCTCTGCCTTGTTGTTTATGAACAAGAGTTTTTGGTCCTCTGGACGGTTAAGGATTGACTTGTTGTGGACAAGTTAAAAATTGTTTCAATAATGTCCGAGGAATGCACATTTTAAACTGAAACATGTGTATATCTACTTGCTGTGTAGATTTGTTCTTTGTGAGAACTGTCTTGCTATTTATTCTACTGTCTTGGAGTAGATTTCGGAATTCAGGAGACTACTTAGTTCTGAAAATGAAAATAACTGTCCTGCTTAAATCAACTACCTGGGCGGAAGGTAGGAAACCGGCCAGGACTACTTCTTTCGCTTAGTGGATCGAGGGGACTTCTCAGTATTAACTTTACTGCCGTGGAGTGAGTTCTTAAAAAGTTCTGTATGTAGAGCTCTATACAGTGATGCAGTTTTCAGAAGAAGTCCTTTTGATTTTCGGAGCTGGACTATTTTTCTTTTCTAGGAGACCTTCAGAAACTGTTTACATCGAATGCAGCATATATATGACAGCTTCGCTCCACCAATACCGGGCTTTTGCACATTCCACGAACACAACGTTCCTGGGAACACCGATCCTTTTCTGTTTCAGGGCCACACCTTTGGAACTCGCTTCCTCCTAGCCTTCGGCAGGAAAGCTCCCTCACCAACTTCAAATCACAACTAAAGACTTTTCTTTTGGTCAACGCTTAACTCTGTTTGGATAACTCTAATTTGCATCTTTTGTTTTATGCCAAGACTGTACTGTAGTTACAACATCATTTTCTCATAACCTGCACCAGGAGTGTCAAGTTGACAAATATGGCGCGGTACAAATGGCCATTATTATTATATACAGCTGCCTGCACAAATACAAAATATTACATAATTAATACAATCTTATAAACTTCTTTCGAAATTTCTTGAATCAAGAATGTTGAAGATGAACCCTGTGGTTGTTTTCTATTTTTTACAGCGATCAGAACGGCAACGTGTGGAGCTGCCTGAGAGACCTAGAGCGAACCAACGCCTTGGGTTACCAGTGGACAAAGTCAGGCAATAGTAAACAACTCCTTGGATCACTTGGCATTGATTCCAGAAACATCGTAAGTACTAACCATGGTTTTATTATTAATTAGTAAACGCCTCGGAGAGTTTATGATTGGTCGAGGACTGGTCACACGGGGGTGTATTCACATGTGGTATAAAGACTAGCGCATAAATGGCCCCTAAAACAGGAATATTGTTGTGTAAAATTCTGTTTGCACTGTGCTTGTTATGCAGGAACTATCAAAAATCTTAAGTTTTCAAAAATCAACAATTTTTTAAGCGTATTATTTTTGTGTTTTTTCAAGAACAGATGGTGCCAAGTGCATGCGACGTGTACACGTAAACGCGCATAAAATGTATCAATTTAAGGTAGCTGGTACGCGCATTAAACCAACATAATGAAAAGCATAAGGCCGAACACCAACCAAAACATTTCTATGTATGCTGCCGTTAATTTTCAAAACTCAGTCTGGTTCTTGAAAATATGCACAAATAGAGAAAAATATGTACGTAAGAGATTAGGTCCCATTCAAAAATTTAACAGGCTGGCCGCTGTTAATGGACCTCGCCTCCAGCTTGTTCCATTAACAGCGACCAGCCACCAACCAAGGTCATTACAACTAAGTAAAGACTGGCTCCTCACACATGGTGTGCATTGTTTAATTTGGTTAGCAGTTCGGACATTTTTCTTGCAAGATTGTATAGTCTACTGCGTGCCTGTGATAATACAAATATTGGATGCATGAGTGCATTGTCGTAATCATGAGGTAAAATCTGGATTATTCTATTTAATGAGGGGAAGCTGAGTGAAATTGGAAAGCCAGATTTCACTGAATAATACTCTGTGACAATGCACGAACGAAATGCATTCAATAGACACAGAAAGTCTTTTTAAAAAACCTTCTAATCAATGTGGACAATTCCGTGTAACACCAACCTTGTCCACCGTGACAAACGTTTGGACAAACGGGCGGGGAATTATTATTTTGAAAACGATGCTGCATAGCGTTCAAAGTGTCCAATAATAATCCATATAGGACTCCTATATTGAATTTTGGAGCGTCGCGGCAGTACATGGCAAAATAAAGGATGACACGTGAGGCGTGTTCCACCAATCAAAAGATAAGGATCTGTGTGATTTTCCTTTAATGTGGTTTTAAGATCTAGCAAAGTTAGGTTTATTACATAAATAGATAATCAGAGATTTAATGGCTGTATAATGTAAAGAGCCAAAATCCAAGCATTAATCTCCTCATGATGATCAGATCAAACTGCCACTTGCTGAAAATGTCAAAGCATACAAAGAGGTTTACCCATTATTAGGTCACGGCAAATCAACTCGCAAATAAACTTGTATCAACCCTCGCAATAGTGTTTGGAAGGTCAAGGCTATAAGGTTTACTGGGGCTGTTGACAGACGGTACATAAAAGTGCGCCATGTTTAACTTTTATTTCAGCCTGAATCTTGTTTTTAGGATTTTCAAATTATGTGAAAAATTTACCCAGTCAGTTTCCCTTGTGGTTTATAACTTGATTTTTTAGGATTTTTGTTAAACCTGTGACACCAAGAAATATTAATTTGTTTGCACATTCGGTGTCAGCGTTTATATTTTAAAAGTCCAATCATATTGTTGGTAGATCTTGTTCGTTGTATCGTTTGAAACCCTTAAAACCATCAAAGTATTTACCTTGGAGCCCTCATGGAGATACCCCACCCCAAGTCCGTATACAACACACTGTGTCTTGGAGTGAATCTTCCCTTCTTTCTCAAGCCCGGATTATTTCTCAGCCATCCACGCATCTTTGCCCGCAGGACATGTTGTCCGCATGATTGATTTACAGAGTGACTGCATGAGGTTGCGTTCACTTCAAATATAAAAAAAAGCAATCTTGGGAGATTCTCTATAAATTTGTCTTCAGTATTCCTTTTATAGATTGTCAGCTGTTTTGTGATAGTTGAGGCTTATCAAGGTTTCTGTTCTTTCATGAAGTACTTCTGTGAGATCGCACTGCCCACAGAGTATGGGATTAACTTATTGGAAATCCGTAGGAGAAAAAAAAGAGGACTTTGTCAAACCTGTTGGGTGGATCGTTAAGTATTAGTGTTGACAGTGCAGGCCTGATGGTTCGTTCTTAAAAGGGCAAGGGCACCAAGGCTTTTTTTCTCATGGTAAAGGTATCCTCTATGGGGAAATTGTAAATTTCTATTGGAACATATCAAGGGGCACCAAGGCTATAACCAGGGGCAACGGAGGCAATTGCCTCTATCGCCTCTGTGCAGCTTCAGGCCTGCAACGCGTTGTGTATAATACAGGTAGCATTCCAAATTCACTTCATCATTTCGCACATTGTAAGCGTTTCAGTGATTCTCCTAGCCTGTCAAGTCTATGACGTTTAACAAAATTAGTTATTTCAAAGATGAAATCCATTGAATCTTCTGGATTTCATAATGAACAATTTTGAAAACGTGACTGTATAACTTGTGACAGTTTTGCATATATTCCGTCAGTATTTCCTCAAAGATGAGGGCGCTTTTAGGCGGAAATACTTTTCAGGGTGATTGGTCCTTGAACCAACTTCACGTCAGAGTCATCCTTTGTGTTTTGTCCCCAGTCCTGTACTATACTGTGGCATGTGGTTTGAAGGCTGTCGTCATCATGTGAGCAGTCTCTATGATATGATAATGCAGAAAAATCAAGCCATACTATGACTTGGATTGAACAGGTTCAGTTCATTTTGTATGACTATAACGTATGAAAATGAATGCTCCTGAATTTTCAAGATCCAGGCCTGATACTTCACGGAGGTAGCTGAAGCAATTGCCTCCATGCCCCTGGTCATTGCCTTTGTGCACCTTGAAATGTTTGATTAAACATTTATTTGTCCTCATAGAAGTGCCCATATCAAGGAAAAACTTCCTTGCACATACAAGAATGAATAAGGTGTAACTTAAATGAGAGCACCCTGGGTAACATTCCAACTGTTTTTAACTCTCTCTTTAAATGACAAGCAACACCATTTTTTTGATTGATTTAAAAGTGTCTCACCTACTTCTACAAGCCTTGAACATGTTCATGTTGGAACAAAATCGAAGCTCAGTGCATAGTCAGGTGGTTAAGACATCTGCTCTAGACCATACAAGGTCATGGTTAGGATTTCTGTACAAGTTGACTATGGATTTTTTCTTTTTCCCCCTTACAGTTTGTTGCATTCCACCAGCTGATCAACAAATGTAGATCTTTGAAAACATGTGCATGGATTAGGACTCATGATTTGGTTTTGGAGTTTTTTTAAAGGCATTATTATTCATGAGTCAAACTAAGGTGTTCGTACTTGGGTTCTTCCTTTTCATCTTTCTCCATGGATTTCAGCCGATATTTCCAAGGGCCATAACACAATGCTTTCCTGGAGAAAGTCTGTGGGTGACTCTTCTAAAAGGGATTACCGTCTTATTCTCTCAGACTGAACAAGTGAAGTGGTCCATGTGTATTTTGAGGGGGAGAAAATAGGGCATATCACCTAGAGATATTTTCCCCACAATTTCTTCACAGGTGGGTAACCGATGCCTGTGACCTTTTCTCGTCAAATTTATTCTCTTGTCAAGAAGTACAGGGAAAGTGGAACAACATCTTGAAACTTCATCCTGTGGCAAATAGCATCTCATTGAGAAGAAGGGCAACGATGGCTGTTGCCTCTTTGTGTTGTGACAGCAGCGAGAAGGTGAATGAAACGGTTCTTGAGTGGATTGACTATAGACTCACGTTTCTTATGGATAAAAATTGAATCGATTGGTTACAATGAGGAAAAAGGGGAGACCGAATTCGATCAGGAACTATGCGGTGAATGGTGCCACAAAGGAGAAGGTTCCGTTAAGAGGATGCAAAGTTGAAATGAATCGCAACGATGTTATGATTTGGAAAATTGGAAATATGGAATCTGATTAAGCGTGGGCAATAATGCAAACTAAGATAGTACAGGTCAGATACTTCGTGGAGGCAATGGAGGCAATTCCCTCCATGCCCTCTGGTCATTGCCTTGCTGCCCTGTGGAATGCTTCAGGAGAAATGTACATTTCCCTGCGTTCAGGTGCTCTTCACTAAAGGTTATAACTGCCTTGTCCTTAAACCCTGCAGAAAGGGACCTGTTTGGTCGTTACATCCCTGTGTTCAAGTTTTTTTCCATAATTTAAGAAGGGTTTTTTTTCCGGGTTTTTTACGATTTTTTTCTTCTTCTCTCTAAGTGTGTTATTAACATGTCCAGGTATTGCGTGGGTTAGTTTTAGATTATTTGTTTGCTTAATTAATTAATCAGTGTACGGGTAAAACCAAAATATAATATTCTTTATTCCCGATGCAAATTTAACATCTATTAATTAAGTTTTATTAGTTGGTTGCATCTACCATGGACAACTGACATACCGATTTTGGACACAAAGGATGCTGGCAGAGTTTCGTCCTGCCCTCTTCTAAACAAACTACTGTCCCATGTTGATTGACACCCCTCTATATAGGACGTGTGGCATGGTCCAGCTTAAGATATCGTGGCATATGAGCTGACCTGGGCCCAATTTCATAGAGCTGCTTAAGCACAAAAAGTAGCTAAGCACAACAAAATTATGCTTACCAGAACAGGGTTACCAGCCAAAATACCATGTCACATGTACAATTTGTGACTGGTATCCTGCTCATTTCTGCTAAGCAAAAAATTGTTAGTAATATTTTCTGCTTAAGCAGCTCTATGAAATTGGACCCAGTGTGTAAGATGTGGTTAAAGACAATGGAAATGTTAAACTGTGTCTACATGAGATGTCAACGTCTCTCTTTGCAGTCAGGCCTGATACCCAGAGGATTGCCGGGTGTGTCTGTTACACACTTTGTTTTGCATTTATCTTTCATTCTACACATGTACGTTTTGGTGACAGGCATGATTTTCTTCCTACTTTAATCTGATTTTGGATGTTTTTGCCCTCAGAAGAATCTGACTTTAAACAAATAAAATAGCTCTAAAAGTCTATTAAAGCCTCTACCATGTAGGCCAGCCCTTGTACTCATTCAAATTTTTCCAATTTTCCCCAAGGGCCAAATGTCATGCCTGAGGTGAACAATTTAGACTGGACCAACAAGATTCTTTAAATTGAAGTATGGGTCTCACATGCTGTACTTCTACACTTCCACTTGTATTACATGTTGTTGAACAATTTGTTGAACAATGACACTAGGTTTGTTTCAAATTGTAGCATCTTTTCACCATGTATACTGCAAGTTCCTGCTAAACCGATGGAAAATACTCAAGATTGCATCAGTTTGTCTGAGTACATATAGCTCCATCACCGAGATCATTCTTTTCGTTAACCCTTTAAAGACCATTCATTTCTGTATAATCGTCACCATGAGCCCAGATTGCAAATTTTGTTGATTTTTTGCAAGACAAAATTTCCAGGAAGAATGTCTTGGGGAAGAAAAAAAAAAAAAAAAAAAGTTTTTTTTTTTTTTAGTTGTAGATTCTATGTCAACATTGGAATCATTTGAAAATGTCAATTCAAGACATGACCTTTATTTTGATCTTTTTAGGTGAGTGGAAAGAGGTCAAATGTTGCGGTCGTTTGCAGCCGCTATGGCCAATTTGGTACAAGCTGCTTGTGGCTGCTGATGTTCTCTAAAGGGTTAAATTTAATTCTCTTCACTTTCTTTCAGAAATCTCTTGCAATGAGGTGTTTTTTTAGTGAAAATATTGTTCAGCTTTTTTTATGCTATTACCAGATATTACCATCTTCTATAATAATTTGTAAAACTCCTACACTTACATACAGCCCTTTGGCAGCCACTTCTTCTTGCGTGATGCATGGTTCATAATTAAATTATTGTCAGTTTCATTTTTAAAATTTTTTTATGACATATCCCTCTTCTTCCACCTCTACTCTCGGCTTGCAATATTCACGGTGCTGCCGAGCCGAGCCACTCCGCTCCGATGTCAAGTCATGCTTGGAATTTTGGTCCTTATTACAATGTGCGTTAAGTAGGTTGGGTGTCAATTCATTACAGCGTCACAATGAAGCTATGACAGTCCTTCCCCTGTCACTATTCACAGCCCCGGCCACATCCTCTGCTCAGATTTCACCTCTATTCTCACTTCACCCCGGATCTTGAGCCTCCGGGAGGTCCCTGTTTTGACTTACTCCGGAGAATTGCACGGCACACTTTGTTCAGTTCATGCCAGTTAAAGAAGTACGGGCTACTCAAGCGACCGTACTTTTTCTGCTACCTGAGTCTTGGGGAACGAGAGCGACATCCAATGTTTTTCCTTTGTGTTTCGTCGCCAGCGTTATCCATACTGTTTATGTTATTGGTAAGTGGAACTTTCTGCGTGTGTGTCTTTGGTGTAGCTTTTAAGCGTAAAGAGCTTGGCTTCTGTTACACGGTCTCCGTTATTAATTCTTAGAAGTTGTCGTGTTGTTGACTTAAAACCGCTTGAAATTTCATCCTAATTCAATTTTGAAATGCTAAAAAAACTCTCCGATTCCTGCATGGTTTGGTATCACCGTTTAGTGTAGCTTACCTCGCTGCACCCTCTCCTCTTTTCACACCTCAACTTTTTTTTCCGGGGCCCGCCACCGCCGTCGCGGTTGGCTCGATTTTAGAAAACTTGTTTTCACTGGCCTATTTTTCACATCTTGGATCGTCTAAAATTGGCTAGAATTTCCATGTCTTATCTAATTAGATGGCCCGGAGCAAGATGGCGAGTGATTTATTACCGCATCCTTCTTAATATGATTAGTAATACTCAATGGTGCTGGTCTTATGGGGGAGCTGAAGCTGGTACAGTGTCCACTATTAGATACTCAGTGAGATGCTGCTAGTCTTGAGACGGGTTGTTGGTGAGTTAGAGTACCTCGAACCGTCATCATCATCCCAACCATCATCCCTCCATCATCATCGTCCTCCTCATGGTCGCCATCGATGTACAGAGCAGTCTGAAGGCGAGGCAAGTGTGTTCTCCTCCTCAAGAAACTTTTGTTGATTTGACATCGGGCATCTTTAATTCCGATATTTGAAAAGGTCTGTTCACGGTGTAATTTATGTAATTTTTTTGTTCATGTGGAGAGTTATATGTTTGACAAGTTTTAGTGTGGAGAAGTAAAATACTGGTTTTATGGGACTTTAGTTGCGCTGGGACAGTCTTTTATACCATCTCATCTTTGAAACACGTCAAAAGGAAGGTTGTACATTGGCAGTGGCTGAAAGAGTGGCTGAAAGAGTAGCTACAGTTAAGGGCAAGATTCACTGCGTCGCCCCATGGTCTGCTTAAACTTCAATATTTCACAAAAACCACTGTCTCACGGTTTGGCCAATAGCCTAACGTGCGTACAGTTATTGTCCAACTTTTGTGATGTGTTGTCAGTGGGACCAAGTACTGAGTAGTCTGAGAAGAATTATCAGAGCTGCTCTCCATCGATGTAGTTCCTAATGATTTATTATTTAACGGTAAATCCAAGTAGCGTATGGGTGAAGGATGAGCGACTGATAAGAGCATTCTCTATCTGTTCATCAAATCTTGGAAATCAAGATGCATTGCGTGACCTATAAATATTAATGGAATTAACATTATGTAAAAATGTCCATTAGTCGCCGTGACAGATGTGCCCTTGATTTGGAGTTCTTTAGTTGAGGCAAACGTAGCCACTCGTTGTAGCTGTGCTCGCTGTCTACTCGGATTTCCATTGTTTTGAATTCTGTACGCTGTGACTGTGTTTATGAAACAATTTCCTATAAATGTTTCAATTATTTCCACGATTTTGTGCATTTGAGATAAATTTTGCAATTATCTTTGCTTTTTTTGCTTTTTTTGCTTTTTTCTTAATGTATGCAAATTCCTCATGTATGCAACTTTTTAATGTGTGCAAATTTCTAATATATATGCAAATTTCTAATGTATGCAAATTTAACCTGATGCAAATCCATAACCACCTTCTTAAGGTACATCGTCAGGCGAAGCGTAACTTGGGTACACTGCACACTTTAAGATCAGTGGTCTTCTTGGTCAATTAACATTGGCAAAGAGAGCCAGTGATAAAGTGGTACTCCGTCTAACCCAATCAGTCCGTAAGAAGGTTGCGTTTCAACTTTCATCTCTTGCCAATGACATTGGAAAGAGAGGGAGGATAGTACCTACTCTGTCTGGCCCTATAATCGCATTTTGTCTCATCTCGCCTCAATATCTCTGACAGTTTGTTTAATTCCCTCTCGTCTGCAGCTGGCATCTAAGAAGGCAGGGATGCCCATCTTTGCTCCCAACCTTGGGATGTTGATGCCCAGTAAACCCGTTGAGAAGCAGCTGGAGAGGCCCGACGGCTTGGGGAGTCTGACTCAGGAGAGCCCCGAGGGGGAACAGGGAACCATCTTGGCCACCGGTACACCATTGGTAAGCTGGGGTTTTTTTAAATTGGGAATTAGACTATGGTGGGTGAAGTGGCCATTGTAAAATTACTACCAGGGTTTAATTTCATAGAGCTGCTGAAGTACAACAGGTAGCTAAGCACAATAAAATCTTGCTTACCAGAATAAGGTTGCCAGCTAAAATAAAATGTTGAGTGTATTATTTGTGACTGATATCCTGCTTCTTTTTGCTAAGCAGAAAATCGTGAAGTAATATTTTCTGCTTAAGCAGCTCTATGAAACTGGGCCCAGTGCCCAATTTCATAGAGCTGCTTAAGCACAAAAAGTAGCTTAGCACAACAAAATTATGCTTACCAGAATACGGTTACCAGCCAAACTGCCATGTCACATGTACAATTTGTGACTGGTATCCTGCTCATATCTGCTTAGCAGACAATTTTTAAGCAATATTTTCTGCTTAAGCAGCTCTATGAAATTGGGCCCAGGTTGGTACATAAGTAAATTACCAACAGTTTCAAAGTTGACTTTTGTAAGGATCACAAGGAAAACATTGTACGTGTATATTTCATAATAGCATCATATCTCACACGAGGGAGGTTGCATGCAACAATTGGTGTATCTCAGTACCATATGGTTTGTGTGTATTTACGGTAAAAGTGTTATCAAGAAAAAAATGTTTGTGTACTTTCAAGCACCAAGGCAGGTAGGATATTTTTGTTGTTGAAAATATGTAAAATTTGTAAGAGGAATTTTTCCTCTATTGGTTGAACATTATTCAGCCATAGTGCTCTTTCGCTTCTCTTTATTTCCTTTCGTTTTACCTGCATTGAAGGTGTTATGCAGGATAGGTAGAGCTGACAAAATAGTCGCTGACAGTGTTCAGCTGACAGTGTTCATCTTTTGTGTGATCAACCATATACAAAATACAACAAGCCTATGAAAATTTGGGCCTAATCCGTTGTATGAGTCTGGAGATAATAGTGAAAAACCATGCACAATTTTCAGCATGTAAACACATTGTCCTTAATTTGGGTTGTAACAACCAAAATCAGCTGTTGCGTTTTTTAGGTTTTCAGATACAGTTTTCTTGAATATGACTTCATTTCAGAGGGAAACATTTCTCGGTAAAAATGGTTCTAGTATGAACTTCATAATCAGTAAGCTTTCAGACTAAAACTAAACAATGATGTTTTTTATCCTCACTAATCACGTATACCTTTAAATCTATACAATATATTATAATTCAGGTAAGCTAGAAGTGTGTCTCAAATGCATACTTCAGTATTTGTGCATATATGTGACGTCACAAATGGAGATTTAAAACAATCTATTGCCATGAACATTTAACTTTGCGCTTAATTTGTTTCAGTGATATTAATCTTTTCGTTTTTTGTTGTCTTTCTTAATCGTCTCACCAATCGTTGTTGTTGTTGTTGTTGTTTTTTTTTTTTTGGGGGGGGGGGTTAAAAATAACTCAATTTTGTTGATTTAGAGTGTTTCTTTTCTCTTTGTAATCAATGCAATATAATGCCTCACCCAGTCAGGAGGAAAGAGTTTCACTCTGTGTTTGGATTGAGACAGAATTAGATATTCATTAAATAGCATGTTACCCATCGGAGCATGCATTGGTTTTTTTATTATCTCTACATCATGATGACCCTGCATGTGTAATAATCCAGATGATGTTATCTGTAATCCTACTCATTCCTTGTGTTGATATGAATTACTCATGTTATGCACTGTATGTGAAATATTTCACCTTATTCTGTGTGAAGGCGTGATGCTATAACTACTACGTCTGGGCATGTCTAGGGGGAGGGAGACCAATTTCATACAGCCTGTAAGCACATCAACTTGCTAAGCATAGGAAAATCATGCTGAGCAAAAACAGGGTACCAGCCAAAATGCCATGAAGTTAATATTGTTGCGACTGCTTCAACACTCATTCTTTGCTTAAAGCAGTATTTTCTGCTTACAGTCTTCATGAAATTGGGCCCTGATCCTGTAGAGGTGCTGCTGTGCTGAAAATAGCGCTTAGCAATAGTTTGCAAGCAGAAATTTTAAAGGGAACCTGTCACAAAACGATATCCTTTACAGGGTATTTTGCCTGGTAACCTGTACCTGCTAAGATGCATTTTGGTGCTAAGCAGCTTTTATGAAACTGGTCTCAGACCCCAATTTTCTAGAGCTGGTAAGCTTAAGACATTCTTTAGTTTGTGTGCCAATAACACAGCTCTATGACATTATTGCCTTAATCACAATTTGTAATGTATCTTCATTGTCCATCCAGTATTATTGCATTGCAAATGACATTACGCAGTATAAAATCTGCCATCTTTATTGGCAAGCATTTAACGATGCATTTTGCATAAAAAAAAAAGGAGTTGCCTGTATAGATTGTATTTATCAGGACCTATCTATATGAACCTCATGCGCACATTTAGTCATGTGTAAATCAGAGAAGTTTGTAATTCAGGGAAGTTTGTCGGGGAAGTGTGTAATTCAGGGAAGTATGTCAGGGAAGTGTGTAAGTCAGGGAATTGTGTAATTCAGGGAAGTTTGTCAGGGAAGTTTTTAATTCTGGGAAGTGTGTAAATCAGGGAAATTTTCAGGGAAGTGTGTAATTCAGGGAAGTGTGTAATTCAGGGAAGTTTGTCAGGGAAGTGTGTAATTCAGGGAAGTTTGTCGGGGAAGTGTGTGATTCAGGGAAGTATGTCGGGGAAGTGTGTAATTCAGGGAAGTATGTCAGGGAAGTGTGTAATTCAGGGAAGTGTATAATTTAGGGAAATTTTTCAGGGAAGTGTGTAATTCAGGGAAGTTTGTTAATTGACTAGTTCAATGTTTTGAAGATACAATACACAGTATTCCTAAGATATGGGCACACATCCTGCTAGACATGTACATTATTTATGATGAGCTCACAGACCATTGCACACTGATGCACACCAAATGTTTCGGGAATTTGTTACGGTAACTTGAGAACAAATTTGCAACTGTAGGTAATTTCAAGTCAATGAAAGATAGCTCTTTTTAGAAAAAAAAAAACTGTCATGCAAAATTGATACTTTGTGAAGATTCCAACTTAGCTAGCTAGTACTGGGCAAGGGTTAATGGTGTTGAGCTGGGAAACAGCCGTTTGTGGATCATCATCAGCGCACTGCATGTTTCTTGTGTTCTAGTTTAGCGTCATAGTCTGACAACCTTCTCCCATCCCTTCTTACAGGACGCAGTTCCTAAGGTTGAATTTGACTGGAGTAATAGTGGCCTGACTAACCCATTGGATGGTAAGTGCTTGAATGTCTAGACCCCCCTCATACTGACACTGGTTCACACACCCTGTTATGTTAACATTGCCCGGCTTAACCTTATTGTGCATTCCTAACGCGAGTTATCCCGCAGAGGTAACACACAGGTGACGTAACCAGCGGTTTGCTCAGTAATAACGAACAACAAGTAAGTTTGTTTGTTTAGCTGAATTGCTATGATGTACTTAAGGCTGGATCCAAATTGGCGGCTATGTCTATGGCTATGACTGTTGCTAAGGGTGCTGCTAAGGAGTCCTTTACTTCAACGCGTGATGACCTGGTGATCCAGCCGTAGCCGTAGCCGTAGCCATAGCCGCCAGTTCGGACATGGCCCTAAGCTGAGATTATTGGTTATGGACACCTTTACACTGCTGAATGTGCCCCCCTCATAATTAGAACTTCTTAATATGGCTTCGGTTTTTGTTAATCATAAACAAGCTTAACTATGCGTTGTTAGCTTGTGAAAGCACACCTATCTGTTTTTCTTCTTGCAATCAATCGTTTCCTTTACTTTACATACCCAGCATACCTCCAGGCCTGATACTTCACTGAGGCAACGAAGGTAATAGACCTTGATCATGCTGCCACCATCTTGGTTCCCTGTACCCAATAACAGTAATCAATGCTAATATCCATCAAAACAAAAAATGGAACCAGACTATTTTTTTCTTCCAGCCTCGGTTTGGTTGTAACACTGATTTGGATTGGAAAAAGATGGCCACACCGTGATACAGGTCAATTGCCTCCATGCCCCCTGGTCATTGCCTCGGTGCCCTTTGAAATGTTCCAGTACAAATTTTGACTTCCCTCTTAGAGTTGCGTTTACTGAGGAAAAACCACCTTGCTCTTATAACAACAGGCCTGCTATACTGAATAGTAATATTTTGTAAGTGAGGTTTTCCATCTATAAACCTAGCCAGTAGGACACACAGTCTTGGTTATTGTGGGATACAGGTTTTTACAAGTGCCCCAACATGATATATGTACTTTGAACTCGGTGATATTGTTTTTGAATTTCACATGCTTTCAACCTGATAGTTTTTTCTTAGTGATTCGTAAAATATGAAAAAAACAGTGGTGGTGAGACAATGGTTTTCTTTGTCTTCAGAGTTACCAATGTTACTCTACAAATCTTACCAGCAACATGTTGAAACCCATAAAGGGTTTTGTTTTCAAAGAGAAAACAAAATAAGTAAAACAATTGGGAGACTAGGCTTTTATAACTACGACTGATAGAATTAACACCCCCCCCCCAAAAAAAAATGATACACGCCTTCATTTTTCTGTGTAAGTTGGCACAATCCAACCACCAACGCAGTACAGTACTTTGTGCGTACATACATTGTATTGTAAAATACTTACGTTTGTTATTTTCCTATTGCCAGTGGAAATCAAATTTCCATATTTTTAAAAATGTGGACAATAAATGATATTTAATCTAATCTACTCCTAATATTAGCAGTTGCGATTTCTATTCAATCAAAGCCTGGATGGGTTTACAGTCAATTTCATTAGAATGTGGTTCTGCTTCATTTGTGTGGCATCTAAACCCCAGGAGAATAGTTTCATGTTCAGGGGCATTTCCTCCGTGGCTATTTAAATATAGAACAAGAGTCTTGTATTACCATTTAAGCAAAGACCCTCCGGAGGTAACGGCAACAAACTGTTTGTTTTCGCATAGTCGGCATTCGTGGCCGAAGTTTCAACCTCAAGAATCTGTGTATAGTGCATACTGTTATTAAAGGGATTGTACAGGTTTGGTAATGACTCTGAAAATTAATGGCAATAAAAACTTACTTGGTTAGAAGTACAGCAGCTTTTGATAGTATAATGCATTTTGAGAAACTTTTCACTTCGAAGTACTGCGGTTATGGAAAAAGATACAAGTTTTTACGCCCCAAAATTTTGAATCTGAGAAGCATTACTGCAGTAACGTTTCTCAGATAGTGTATTCCAATTGCAGATTATTCTTCCTGCGTGGACATTACTGCTCCAGATTTTCTGCAAAATATCGAAAATGCTACCACCTTTTGTAATGAAATTTTTACAGGTTAGTTTTATGGTATATATCTACAACTATTATATAGGATTGAAATAAACAGTGGGTTCCAATTACCAAACATATACAATCCCTTTTAAGTTATCCCCCAACCTGGCGGGGAAAACAAATAATAAAAGTCATATGACAATTAAACAAACTCGTCATATGATATACATAATTATTATCTCTTGGACTCGGTTAGTACATGAATACTATACATTTTTAAGACAAAATGTATAAAGATGAGAAGTAAATAAAACAAGAAACAACGCTATCACCTGCACTTAATGACAGTATAATGAAATTACCATAATGTGGTATTTATCTTGGCTTATTAGTTCTTGATACATACATGTACAAGGAAAGAAAGAAAATGCACATGGAGCTGAACCTTTTTGAAAAGTTTGATCACCCTTTTTATCACCTTTTATGGCAAATTTTAATAGTGATCTGTTAAGATTTGCGAAAAGGAGAAAGGCAAGTGGAATTTCATGATTCTGATCAAATCCTGGCGCTCTACACCCAGTGGTTTAAACTTCTGTGGAGTTCTTAACAATAATACCAAAGTGTACGTATAGAATGGAAGTTTTCAGTTTGATTCTCACACATTTCCGTTATTGTGATCAAGTTACGATTTATTTACAGGCTTTTTGTTTTTATAAAGGTGTGCTAACTCGAAGCTAAAGCTAACTGCAAGCTTACTATCTGGATTCAATTTCATAAAGCTGTCAGGCAGAATATAATTGCTTAGCAAAAATTTGCGCGGCACCAGTTTGTAATCGATGCACATGGCATGAGAATTTGGATGATAACCTTGTTTTCTGCTAAGCAAGTTCCTAATGGCTAAGCAGCTTTATGAGATTGAACCGTGTAATGCCATAATAACTGATTTGCACACTTACAGCTGTTCATTCGGGCATTTAACTTTGATTCTCCCCCCCTGACACGCTTCCGCAGCCAATGGTCTTAACCTGGATATCTTTAGCAAGGAAGGCGGCACCAGAGGGTACCACTCCAGTGCCAAATCTAAACATAAATCAGGTAACATTGTGCATGCCTCCATCCCACTCACCATTCATTTTCTCTCACCTGGTAGACATCATCTGTGTAGTGTTCCCCGTGTCCTATGTGTGATCATGAATGCTGTTTTCCATTATACCATAAAGGGACCAGACTAAATTGTTCTTCCAGCCTCAGTTTGGTTACTGCAATATGAATGTAAAGTAAATATAAAGTTATAGAGGGAAATATTCAATGTGGAGTAAAACGTCAAAGTTGTTTTATGTCGTCGTGGTTTGTTTTTTTCCTGTCCGCATCTCCCTGCTGTACCATCATATCATATTGTTCTCGTCTCGTACCTCTAGCTTAATGCATTGTGCATGAAGTCAAACCAATCAAGTTTGTATGGGTTTTCTGTTATGTATGCATCTATTATTATTTATTCATGATTTTTGCACTCTTGTGGATGCTGTTCAATTCGTCATCTGATCATAGACCTTTCAAGCCTGTGTTTGCCTTGTCTTAGCCTGGTGATCTTCACAATGTATTGCAGTGCACTTGTGCCTCGTAGTCTTGAGAGTATTACAGGCAAAGTTTTGTAGTGGCGACTATGAAGTCTGAGAACAATCCTAGGGCAGAGACTACATGGGACTAAGACCAACAAGACCAAGACGAAGACCTAAAGCCCCGAGAAAGAAAAACAAGACTTAATAATTCAAAGACTAAGACCTTGGTGGTCATAGTCTGAAACAGTGGAGGTTCAAGTCTGAATGTAACTTGTACAATGATGAAGTCACTGTCCAAAGAAAATTTCACACTATAGCTCTTATGTAAACTTTTACCTCTGACATTGACAAGCAACATTTGTCCGAACAATGCATCGCAGGTATGTGTAGAATGGGTGTAATGACGCCATCTCGAACACCAAAGCAGGACGTATCATGGTTGGAGGGTTTGAAAAAAGCCAAATTGTTTGTAGATAAGTTAGTTGCACAGCTCAAATCATTACTCACTTGGGTCAGTACACCATCTCGAAGACATTGAAGAGCAAGAAGATTAGCAATGACAGTCAGACATAAAACAAAACGGACTTAAAACAGGAGCCCAAACATGATGATGTCGCAGCTAAAACTGCCTGAGGATGTTAAAAGATAAACATGATGCATTGGATATTTTCAGGATAGCCCTCCAATCGTTAGCGATGTCAGCAAGTATACATGTAGAATTATGGCTCAAAGAACAAGTACCATAAAAAAAGCAAATGTTTACACTTTCTGGTCTTGATGCAAGACCAGTAAAATTTGGACACCACCAAAGTTTAAGACAGGAGCCATGTCATGTACAAACTGATGAAAAGCAAACCTTGATCGTATCACATTTGCTAAGGCGAGGGAAGAATGGCCAAGTGTCAGGTCACTGCATGTATTAACACCAATTGTAACAGGGTTTTATAGGATAGTACAGAGATTGTTTTCTTGGTACCCCAATCTTTAATTTCCTCTCCAAAATCCATATCGTAGTTTTGCCTCATTTTTAAGAACTACCTTGTTCATCATTTTCTAAAGGTTTGGGGTATTTTGGTTATTCGTTTTTAACTTTTTGGGGTTTTAGAGAGGTTTCAATTGTGGCAATAGAGTACACTCTAATGTTAGCAAAGTTGAAATTTAAAACTCTTTAATTCAGTGAAATAAATCTGCCTTTTACAGGACTATGTATTTGCTTATGTTGTACAACAAGGCCATTAAGAATATTATTTGTGGTTCACCCATACACCGATGTGTGGTAAGCACTGTTTACTCAGTACTTTCCCCGAGTCCTGTGAAAAAACCCACAGGCATATTAGTGGATGGGATTCGAATCCACGACCTTTGCCATTCTAGAGCAGATGTCTTACCAACTAGACCACCGAGATTGCCCGGTAGCTAGAGGCAGTTTGAATCCTATATTTTAGCAGCGGTTTCCGCAACAATTTAAAAGATGTTATATTTGCATCAGGGATAATGAATATTATGTGAAAGTACCGAGTATACAGTGCTATACACAAATCGGTGTATGGGTTAAACCAAATAATATTCTTTATCCCCGATGCAAATAACATCTATTAAAGACCAATAAGGCTTTGCAGAGGACAAGCAAGCTCATGGGGATTCAGTCTTATTCTGCCTGTCTAAATTCTTTGTTTCTGTTCAAAGGGTCTCGTTTGTTTTACCACAGTTATCATAACGCATAAAGTACTTCCACATTGACTGCACTGAAATTCCTACAGGGCAGCCTATCCAACATAGAGTAGACATTACAGAAAAGTCCCTTTGGAGGTGGGTTGTAGTTGTGTAAAACCTCATACATCACAAAAAAAACGCTTGGGTTTTTCTTAAGCACGTGTTCAGCTCATAGTATTAGATTTAGCCTCATGTCGGACATACGACAATCTGTGTTAATTTGTTGGAACACTCCAAAACTTCTGGAAAATAGCTGAAATACGTTTTAGGAAGTGTCTGAGATGGAACGATTTTGGGCTGTGATTTTGGCTGTGGGCTGCCGTGGCAATATGAAGTGTACCGGTAGGTATGTTAAAGTCCTACGTACATTCAAAGCCGTCTAGTCAAGCCACACTTTACTGATTTGATCCTGTCGGTGTTGCTGTTTACTTTCATCAATCTGTTGGCTAGAGGGATAAAGTAGTTCAGACTATGTTTTAAAATGAACACCTCGTTCTATCTGAATGCAGCGAATTCCCGAGCATGTTGTCAAGGCCAAGAAGTAATTGTGACTTTCAAAGAATCAACTGAACTCTTCCCTGTTGTCTAAAACATAAAATCTGATTTGATTTGTTTTCAAATATCAAGTAATTTTTCTTTGTACAGCCCAAAATTAATTCGATTTGTTTTCCTGACAACCGTTATTACACAATTTTTTAATGGAGTTTTTAAAAGCTTTACTAAATCAAAAACTACTACTGAACAGGAATAGCCCTTGAATTTGTTTTCCCCACGCATCTTTCTCCCATTTTGTTTTTTTCCGGGGTCGTCGTCGTCGCTCAGTCAATCCGTGGTTATTAAAAAGTGTGTACTGTAACAAGCTGATATTGTTCCCTCTGATGCTTTCTGTCCTTGGGGAATGCACATTCCATTATACCACTTCCAAGATTCATTTAGATTTGAACGCCTTGGGGTTTGTTGGCGCTGTGGAAATTGCAGCCACACTGGCTGATGAGGACGAGGTGTGCTACTGCGTGGTGCTACTTAAAGACCGGATCATGAAAATGCTCATGCACTTGTGTGATGGGTCGAGGACGTTTTAAGGAGCACGGCATTTGCAAGAGATTTTTCTTGACTTGGAAACTGTGTCCAATTTTAACGGAAGTTCAAGTTTAATGTGACTTTCTCAAAACAAAATCAATAAGTACGACTCAGAAACCCTTTTATTTTAAGTTGCATGGCCCAATTCTTGCTGAAAGATTTTTATTTTTTTTTGAATTTTCTTCTGAATGATTTTGACAGATGTTGCTGTTTCAAAGCAAAAAGCAGACAACAACAACTTTAGCATATGCCACGAACAATGCACAGAATACATGTAACACGCAAAATTGTTTGTACCTCGCTGATGGACGTGAGATAATGTTGGAATCCAGACAATAATTCATTTTTAGTTTTTAGTTAACTGCCACTTATGATTGGTGGATTTTTTCATTCAATACCGTAAATACCAAATAATAATGAAAAATATTCTGTAAAAATAGCAATTTAAAATTCAACTTTAAATCTTGCGGTGAAATCGGCTGAAAATCGGACCTAGCGTCTTTAATTGTTCTTTGGATAGAAGAGCAATACTATTTTGTGATTCAATCTCATTCACACAATTGATGCACACTAATATAATCAAATTCAGTTAAATTGGTGAGGAAACAAAACATGCCACTGATCAATAGCAACAATATTTTAATGTCCAGTAATTTTTTGAAAAAAGGAATTATCCAAACAGTTGAAAAATTGAAACACAATGAATTGCCAACAAACAAATAACATGCTCTGCATTATCGCGATCATGAAATTCTTCTGGAAATTTAAATTTTTTATGAGAATCTAGAACTGAATATATGAATAACCCAACTGAAGAATATTTTTTTAAATCGTCTATTTGTGACACAGTATGGTCCCCTGACTCTTTTGCCTTAATCAAACTATGAGAACCATTAGCCCACTTCAAAATATCATTAGCCTTTATCAGATGGAAGCAGATCGTCAAATTGGAGACGAGTTTGCATTATTTACTTGAAGAGGGGAAAAAAATGCGTTTACCAGCTGGTCACTAGCAAATTATACCATACCTAGATCGAATTCTGTTATGTCCAAGCCTTATGGAATTCTTAAGTGGATGGAAAATCATCTTCATGTGGTCTCAGAGTCGATGGATTATACACTCTTTTTTTTTGTAAACAACGAACAAAACGGAGGGAACAGTTTGTGTGAATAGCACTAGGCCACGTTCTTAAAGGCACTGAACACATTTGGAAATTGTCAAAGACTAGTGTTCTCACTTGGTGTATCCCAACATAAGCATAAAATAACAAGCCTGTGAAAATTTGGGCTCAATTGGTCATCTAAGTTGCAAGAAAATGAAGAAAGAAAAAACACCCTCTTGTTGTATAAGTTTGTGTGCTTTCAGATATAGGAATAAAAACTTCTTGCAAGAAGTTTTTATTATTTTAGTGAGAAATTACCTCTTTCTCAAAAACTATGTTACTTCAGAGGGAGTTGTTTCTCACAATGTTTTATACTATCAACAGCTCTCCGTTGCTTGTTACCAAGTATGTTTTTATGCAAATATTTGTTTTGAGTCATTACCAAACATGTACGATACCTTTAATGACCCTCAAGCAATGATTGGAAAGAACCTGGAGGAAAAATAAAAATAAAATGACAATGGATACACAGGACTTCTTGCAGACATTGACAGAGAGAAAACAAGAAAGAAAAAAAGGGCAAATTTGAAAAGATCATAATATTGTGTATTTCCCTTGGGCTGGCTGTGTAGGATGTCAAAAGTGTTGGAGACAAGCTTGATGAGTTATGAATGATAACAGGATATTAGAGAGGAGAAGAAGTGGCTTATTTATCAAGGGATATTAAGTGGCATTTTCTTGAAGATTGTGGAGGGAAAACAACAACATTTAGTAGGGGACGGTGTGACCTGATGGATATGGCAATCAGTTGACTGTATTTGCCAGTCATTCTGAGGTGTGCGTTGAATCATTCATCTGTGATATGAGGTAGAAAGAAACAGATCATCCAGGTTCCTGATTTGGGGCAATTAAGTCGATGAGTCCGTGGTTAGGATGTCGCCATAAACGAATTAAGAATCAATAAAGTGGTGCAATTGACTGAGAGTAAAGAGGTGAGGATCACGCGGTCCAACAGAGGGTTGAGAACGGACGATTCTTGTCTTGTCGTAGAGTGGATTCTTTTGCGGGTTGTTTCAGGTTGGAGAAATCAGCAAATCGTTGCAATTGAAGATGCCTCGTTGCGTCCAGTTGCTGACGATGTCTGAAGGTGGATGTTTGAGATCGTTGGAAGAGAAGATGGTGGAAGGTCAGGTTATTTGCAAGACAGGGTCAAGGGGATCAGAATCGTGAGTATCTGCCCTTGAGGTAATGAATGGAGTGAGATGGTTATAGCCAATGGGTGATTGAGTTCAAATGGATTCACCTTGTGAAATTACTGATATGTATGAATTGAGCGTTGATTCTTGACTCACATCAACCATCCTACGCTTGGTAAACAATAAATTCCAGTGAGTTGACCCACCCTTTGAAAACATTCAACTACATGGGTTGTGTGTATTGCGTACAACTGTGCTTGGGTGTGTGTATGGATAGGTATACACATTCACACCAGGGACCTATAACAAAAGAGGACAATAGGGTCCCCAGTTGGGTGAAGGTCCCCAGTTGGTCAGTGTGTATAAAACAAAGTACAAACAAAGAAAGGACAATAGGATTGCAGGTGTTTACACACTTGTTTTAACGCTACATAAAAAGTGTGGACCTGAGAACAAAAGAGGCCCACATAATGTAGGGACTTGAAACACTATGTGGACTTGCACACGTCCACACAGTGTTTTTTGTTACTGTGTTGAAGAATAAGATTTTCCTTAAGTGTACTGAACAAAAGAATGTCCACAGAGCGACTGCAACACAGGGCTGCGTGTGTGTGTGTGCTGAATATAATGTCATATTGCAGGCTGGCATAGTTTTAATATCAGTCAAAACCACAGTGGATGATATTGATGGTCAGACAGTAGGAAGGTTAAAAGTCTATATTGTTACATACTTGCTGAATGTCATTAGTGTTGTGCATGTTCCATGGGATAAAATACACACGTCTGTCGACTTGATATGTGGAGGACTTCACTTTGTTCTCCCATTGTTTGTACTTATTGTTTAGTGACATCCTCATTGGTTTTGTACACAAAAGCTGGAGATTGTTGCTTTAACAAAACACCTTTTGTTAAAATCCTTGGTTTCACAGGCTTGGAATTACACAGTTGCCACACAGACCATGGCCTCTGTTGCCCCTGGTCTTGACCATGGTACCCTTTCAAAAGTTTCCCATAGACTTTCAGATTTTCCAATGGAAGAGCCCTTTGCAAAATGAAAATGGCCTTGCCCTCTCAAAGATGAATTTCCAGGCCTGAAATGTAGGATTCTCCCCTTTTCCGACCTTTCATAATCCTCAAGTTACAGATACATTTTTGTTCTCAATATTTCTTTTACAAATACATACATGTACAAAGTGCAAGCTTTTATTATCACAGCAGTGACTGCCTTCTCTTGTATGAAAATGTTCAATAAAGAAACATCAAAAGAATATGCCGGTGACATGTTGAGTTTTAAAGTCAGTGTAAATCACATTGTTTTTGTTGTAATGTAAATAATTTCACCTCTTCATCAGTTGTGGGCAAACCAAAAGTAATGTGTCGTGATTGAAATTGGATGTTGTCTGGGTTGTATATCGTTAACTGTGCAGTGAAATCACAAAGTGGATGGACCCTGTTTTCAAAACCAAATATAAGTATTGAAGGTAAATAGACATTGATAAAAGTTCTTGCGGTGATGCAGTGATTAACAGTCATCATATATTTCACTCATACACTGATGTGTGTGAAGCACTGTGTACTCAGTAATTTCCCAATAATCCACATACATCTCGGATTGGATTCGAACCCACAACCTTTGCCATTCTAGAGCAGATGTCTTATCACTAGACCACCGAGATTCCCCGGTAGCTAGAGGCAGTTCGAATCCTATATTTTATCAGTGGGTACTGCAACAATTTAATAGATGGGATAAGTGGGATTCAAACCCTTTAGAATGTTTTCCTCCCTCGGGACTCCGGGGAAGTACTGAGTATACGTGGCCAAATTTCATGGCTCTACTTACCGTGGAATTCTCTCCTTGCAACCACCATTCTGCCAACTTTCTTTGCTAGCTGTGTAAACGAAGAATGGCTAGTATTAATAGGAGTACGCATGCGCACAAGCAATAAATACTTGCTAACCTGTGAAATACGCTTGACGTAAGCGCGGAATTCCCTGCTTCCGTAAACGCTGATTCTTTGCTTACTGTAAACAGAGCCATGAAATTGAGCCCAGTGCTTAAAACACTTCAGTGTATGGGCAAAACACCAATAATATTCTTCATTCCTAATGCAAATTTAACATCTATTATTAGTTATCATGTTTGTTTTTTTCTTTTGTTGTTGTTCTTTTTTTGGGGGGGGGGTCCCTTTCTCCTGATAAGGCTTTGAAACTGTTCCTACAGTAGGATTCTGATAAAGTCTCTTTAATACTTGTAGTTTAAGGCTGCGGTGTATGACGTATATAGCCTCAGATTTAATCTGTTTGTGGTAATAAAATGTTCAATCTATCTAGACGAACTCAACATGTACTGTTGACTCGAGAGAACACTATTGAATATGACCATCACCTGGAGTACTTCATTAAAATTTCCTGGAATGAGTACAATGAAATTAGTCACAACTTTCATCGGTTTGTTTATACAATTATTAATTACTCTCTGAAGTGTTGCTAAAAAGCTTGGATGCATTTATAGACATTTAACTACTTTTACAGCATGAACACTTCCCCCATCAGGCAAACAAAAAGTTTAGATGTAACATGAGTTACTGTAGACTCAAGTAACATCCAGGGCTAAGCCATGTTGATTTTTTGGTATGGATAGAACCAACCTCGTTCCCAGTGGTGTTTTTTTCTTTCCAAGAATGCCTTGGTCGATCCTAACCCCTGGAAGTGTGACTTTGAAATATCCAAATATATTGGATATTTTAATTAGTTCTGTGGTTGATTCATTCTGTGTTAGAGACTACGCAGAGCGCGCTGTCAAAAGACGAATCAAGTGATAGTATGCAGTTTATATGACCATATAAAAACATGATTCGTTTGAAATTTATTGCGTTGAAATATGTGCATTTTGACATACGCGTACTAAGTGCCCGACAAGCGCCCTACAAGTGCTCGAAAGTTTTTTAACAAGCGTGTGCGCAAAGCAGTCACTTTTGGTGAGCCAATGAGCGTTGATTTTCAGTGTTTCCCTTCCAGGGGTTAGTGACGAGAGGTATCAATAAGGCGCTGCCTATGGTGGCGAGGTTGAGATAGAACGCTCTAGTGTCATCATTTTGTCATTCTTTCATTGTTTCAAAAAGTGGTTGTTTCATTCTAATCAAATCCTCTCCATCAATACATACCGTGTTTTTTTAAACTACTGTCATCATCTGAAACATTCCTTCAATTAATATTTCAAGCAGTTCAAAAAGTCTGAACTCCAAACATGGTTGTAAATCTCAATGCCCTCCTGTTGTGTCTGAGTGTGATCGATTCACTAAGGCATGGCACATTTTTATTTATTTCACTGTTTTCTCCAAAGTGCAATGTTCTGGAGGAGTCAAAGTCCTTGATATTCTAAACTGGACCATACCGCATATCTAAGAGGGGGATCAGGTCCAAGAGTTGTGTCAGTTTTTGTTTTATTGAGGGGCTGAAAAATATTTTCACTCATATACTATGTGTACAAAATTGTACAGACATACAGACCTACCCAGATCTAACCCTCTGATAAAGTGGAGCCATCTGTTCTTTGTAGCAGGCTTCCAGATGTCTTGCTGACAGCCTGTGCTAGGTTCTTGGGTTTCCAACACCCCTCTCCCTGACAATCAAACTGTTTGGCTCACTAGGTAGCCAGTAACTAGTGGAACCTTCCTGCATTTGTGTAATTCTTTGTGTTACTCCCGCACTGAAGGGTTTTAACCAGCCAAGTTAACATGAGTACAGGCATTCTGAAATAGTCCAATGGTTTAATCTTGTTTTTAGTTTCTCAGCTGTGTCATTCAAAATTGTAAATAAAAACAAGTCTCTCTGTGTGGGGCAATTCCTCTTTCTTTTCTGTTTTTCTTGTTGACAATCTGCTCACAGACTCCTGTGGGAGTTCATTGGTTGAAAGACGTATTATTCAAATAAACTCGCGGTCAATGACATTTCTTAGAAAGGATCTACTTTGTAACAAGAGGTGTTCCGGGCTGTATGCCCGAACACCTAATAATTCACACTTAAAAAAATATTGTTGTTTTAAAAATGCTAATCTTCAATATTAGTGATTTCTGCCAAACAAAATGTATTCCTCATTTTATGAAAGCCTTGTCATGAAAGCCCTGTCATAAATTTGTCATATCAAAATCTCCACAGTGCCCTTAAATTACATTCAAAGATGTTATTTTCCTTTTAATTTAAACAAATGAATTTCAGATGCGGATTATAAAAAATATCTACAGTTTTTCATGCAATCACAACAGCAAAATGGATCTTGTTCAATAAGTTATGAATAAAATACAGACACAAGACAATTAAAAATCAGCACAAATAACTTTCAACAAATCTCATGAATAGTTGGTGGTTAGGACATTTATTTATTTGTTTCATTTGTTTGTTTTTTAAGTTTGTTTTCTTTGAACTATCCCAATTTACAAATAATGGAGGATGGATATTAAGACTGAATGAGACAGGGAGGTCTGACCAATTCAATTGGGAATTTGTCAATCGTATCAAACTATGCATCTCTTACTTTCTGCTTTTTATATTTTGAACAAAACTTGAAAGTTTTTTCTCTTCTCAAATTTTACTTTGATTATTTGCATGCGTCATGTAATAACAAAATCATAATGATTTTAAAGGTTTATGTTTGACAGAAGTTTATTTGGAGTCACTACTCAGTATTAACCTCTTCAACTTTCCTGTTTTGCATGCTCAACGAAACTAAACCCCCCACCATATTGCGAATGTCTTAATTATTGCACATTATTTTCATTGTTTTTGTCACAATTTCTTGATGCGGACCTTTGATTTAATCATTTAATCAAGTAGTGCTTGTGCAATTAATTTCAATTGAATTTATTCCTATTAATTTGCATTATTTGAAATGTTACTTTAACCTGCACCAAACCCAGTTCAACCCATTTCTCGCATTGTTCTTTCCTTTTTTTGTTTCTTTTCCGTTTCCTCGCCTTTGCATTTTTGCACACAACACAACAGGGTGGTTCCGCCGCAAAGGTACGTTTCCTCTGGGACTTCAGTGGGAACCGGGCTAATTTCATGGCCCTGCTTAGCGCAGAATTCTGCGGTTACATTAGGGGCACCCTGGTGTAAAGTGCAGAATTCCGTGGGAAGTAAGCACGTAATGTTGTTGGGAGCCCTGAGCCCAATTTCATGGCACTGCTTACCGCGGAATTCTGCGCTTACAGCAAAGCATGTTTCTTTGGGTAGTAAGCGCAGATTTCCATGCTAAGCAGAGCCAGGAAATTGGGCCCTGGTCTCTTAAGTCCAGTGGTGGATCCAAGGTGAATTTTGACAGAGGACAATTTTGGCTGGAAATGGGGGGGGGGGGGGAACTTGTAATATTTCATTTGAGGTCAACATACTAAAAGCCACAGCTTTCCTGTACTGGAAGTGTGTGGTGAACAATCATCAATCTCTGTTTTGCGTTCTGTTTGTAATTTGTTTGTTTTTAATTGATGAGGGGATTGCCATCGTGGGTGATTATTGAATGGTAAAGGAAGGACGATACATTTTTCAAATTTCGAGCTGCAAAATTTTGTGAATTGTTTCCCCCCTCCATTTCTGAATTGCCCCGTCTGTGTTAAATGTACCTTGGTTCAGCCACTGGATGTAAAAGAGTACCGACACACTTTGTGAAACACTGAAAGTTTGGGTCTGGAATTTCATTCTGAATGGGTAAGGTAAATTAATATTCCTCTGTGAAGGGCAGCTACTTTTGGGAAAATTTCAGTCTCCAGTGGGATTATTTGGAGAGCAGTTTTGGTTGATGCTGGCAAACTGCTGCGTCTTGTGCTCTTGCTTTCTTGAATTTTTCAATTCTTGAATACAAAATTGGTACGTGTTTAGCACTGGTCCCAATTTCATAGAGCTGCTTAATGCCTGATTTTGTGCTTACTGTGCAAGTTTCTATTTCATAGCGCTGATAACGGTAAGCACACGAAAAGGCATGCTAACCTTCCAGTGCTTACTGTATGAAAGTGAATGACGTAACAATGCAAATCCATGGTGAACGTGCAAGCTGACCGCCTAATTTTCTTGCTAACCTGTGAAATACTCCTACGCTTGAGCAGTTTTTTCTCCTGTAGTTACCACGAAAATTTGCTTACCATGAAGCAGCGCTATGAAACTGGCCCCTGTGATTATGTTGGCTAACTGCTTCAGCTGATTGGCTTACTTTCCTTGAATCAAGATATAAAGTACTACACTGGTATTATTAGCAAGACTGCCGCTTCTGGTATGCTTAATAGGCCTGACGTTTATTCACTTCTGTGTAACGGCTCGTGTTGCAAAAAAAAATCGCTGCTGAGAATGGGCCATGTGCAAGATGAATTGTACTAAAATGTGTTTGGAAAGAGAACCATTTTTGTATATTATAGAAATAGGTTTTTGTTTTTTACTAACAATGACAGTTCAGACAAAAGAATTTTCATCAGTTACATGCAGAGCTTTTAACTTTCCCTGATTCTGCAGAAAGTTCCCTGAAAATAAACAAATCTTTCCGTGGACAAATTTTAAATTCTCCCTGATTAAGGAAACTTTTTCCTGATAATTCTCAATGCCGAAAATAAAATCAGCTTTTTGCAAACTGCTTACCAACCAAAAGGACCCATGGTACAAATGCACAAAACAGTTAGTGGCATGACATTTCTACCCTAGCAGAGTCTTTCTCGAAGGCTAAAAAGAAAAGGATTGCCACTAACAATTTTTTGCATTGTTAATTCCAGATCTTTATTTTCTTAAAGGAACGTTACAGAACTGGTGATTAAAATTTTCTTTAATATCACAGATTTACATAAAACTGACACGGTCTAATGATGATGATAGTAGAAAACATCCCTAGAAATATTTCTGTCTGAAATGCCATATTTGATGAGAAATAAATAATACTAATTTCCGATTGGAGTTTATCGCTCATGAGCGTTTTATTCATGCATTGTGTAACACATGCAAATGTGTAATCAGTTTTTCACTACTCGTGGCCGATCGATCTCAAACTTCAACAGGTTTGTCAGTTTATGTATATGGTGGATTATATAAAGTGCTTAACTGTTTTGTTAGCAAAAACCAATTCTGTAATGTTCCTTTAAAGTGGATAATCTCTTTTAATGGTTTTTGAAAGGGCATTCTCTTGTATGTTTATGTTTTTAATTTTATTTGTATGCATTAAAGATAAATTTGCAATATTTACCAACATTGTTGTCAGCTAATTATAATGTACTTTTATGTATCATGCACAAGAAAACACGACCATGGCTCGATTTTCACAAAGCACTAAGATTCATCTTAAGATGAGTTGTCAGTATTACCACAGTGATTTGTATTGTGACATCTCACTTTGCTTAGCAATTAAGATTGATACACAGTTAAAGGCACTGTACACGTTTGGTAATTACTCAAAATGTATACTAACATAAAAACTGACTTGGTAACGAGCAACAGAGAGCTGTGTATTGTATAAAACATTGTGAGAAACGACTCCCTCTGAAGTAACGTAGTTTTTGAGAAAGGGGTAATTTCTCACTAAAATAATTAAAGACTTCTTGCAAGAAGCCTTTTATTCCTATCTGAAAGCACACAAATTTGTACAACAAGGGTGTTTGTTCTTTCATCATTTTCTTGCAACTTCGATGACCAATTGAGCCCAAATTTTCACAGGCTTGTTATTTTATGCATATGTTGGGATACACCAGGCGAGACTTTGACAATTACTAAACGTGTTCAGTGCGATCAATCTTGGCTCTATTTGAAATCGGCCCCTGACTTACATTCTCCTGAAGATGAGCAGGGCCCTGTTTCATAAAGCTGTTAAGCACAAAAAGTTGCTCAGTGCAGACAAATCTAGCTTAACAGAAACAGGTTGCCAGCCAAACTACAATGTAATGTATAGTGTTTGTTACTGGTTCCCTGCTAAATTTGGCTCAGTAGAAAAAATTGCTAAGCTGGTTTTTTGCTAAACAGCTTTTTATGTAATTAGGACCAGAGTATACTGCTCGAAACCTCAAGACAAGAACGGCTCTTTTCAGGGACAACACGTCTCCCAAAAGAGATTTACATATGGTTGTACCCGCAAGTTTACTGATGGACTAATTTTCTTAATGGAATTTTTATTGTTATGCACCCTCGAACAGGCTGGTCCTGGAGAGAGCGCAATATAAATTGAATAAATTATTATTATTATTATTTACTGGTAATAGTTACTTCCGAAGATTTACAAACACCCACAGATTGATGATATGATCAGGCTTGGAATTACACAAAGGCCACGGAGGTCATGGATTCTGTTGCCCCTGGTCTTGGGCCTTGGTGCCCCTTCAGAAGTTTCCCAAATACTTTAAGATTTTCCAATGGAAGTGCCCTTTGCAAAATGAAAATGGCCTTGCCCTCTCAAAGATGTAATTCCAGGCCTGTATGGTGTGAGCCCACATACACATAGTTGGTTTTAAGTAGATTTTACTGTGTAGAAAATAAGGATAGCACCTGCATGTTAACTGCATGAATACATTCAGCATGTTGAATGTCTGCACGGTAATATTTTCTTTAAGCAACTGCCTGTTTATTATTGCAGTGTGTGACCCAGCCATGGTTCTCCCCCAAGAGGTTTTTTTATTTAACGTTGGAGAGTCAAGGGGAAAAATCATTCCTCCTGAGCGCAATGCAAGTGAGGAATCAAAACACAGAGAAAGGACCAGGCATGACATTCTTCCTACTTTAGTCCGATTTCCGAATTTTTTTGCTTTTGGAAAACTCAGGGAAAAAATGTGATTAAATAGCCTGAAACGCTTTTTACAGCCTTTCCCCATGTGTACATGTAGGTGAAGCTTTACTACTCGATAAAATGTTCCTGCTTTTTTCAAAGGACCAAATATCATGCCTGGAAAGGTCACTGATAAGTTCCATGGACAAAACTCTAGTGAAACAAAGTTTTGTCATAGTGTAATGAAGTTACTCAATCAATGTTTTAAAAGTGTGAATGCTAAAAAAACAAAGTAGGCCTAGTTATTTTACAAATACAGAACACGAGAGAAGTTATTTTGATGGAAGTTTTGCTTTGTCCAGTGTCTGTTACTAGAGATCTGTATTTTCAATAGCTCCGTTTATTTCCTCTTCTGTCCACAGCGCCACCGTTGGATCCAGAGATTTTGAAGCTGGAGAAGTCAGGTCCTCCGCAGCCACTTCCAGCTCAGGCAACAAACAAACCCTTAGATGACATCCTGAAAAACACCACAACGTCCATGGTGAAGCAGAAGACGCAGAGAGATTCGGGTCTGAGCTCCGAAGCCAACCGAGTCCTAGACGGGTTACCGAAACTGTCCTTCATGCACGCCAAGGTGCTGATGTTTCCGATGAGACCCATAGAGGGCAGCACAAGAATTGGCTCACCACACGGCTCCCTCTTGTGACGAGGGAAGCGAGAATAATGTGAACTATAGCAGAATTGATGGATAGCCAAGTGATTGAAACTCGCAAATGTAAAACTTCTCACTATTTCAATGAGAGAGCAACACCAGTACTAGAACATTGAGAAGGGCGAGACTTCAAGATACTATTTCTCAATACTGTCAAATTTATTCTTCAATTGTCACATCTATTTATAAGGATTTAAAATCCATTTGTTTTGAAGCTGTGGTCTAGGAAAGCCTTCACATGACTTTAGCCTAAAGACAATATGCCATGCCTTGGAAGCCTGTGTCATGTTCCCCGTACATGCAATACATAGAGCAATGATAATTCTTATTTCATATAAAGGGACCAGGCTATTTTCTCGTATCAGTCTCAATTTGGTTAAAGGCACGAGACACGTTTGGTAATTGTCAAAGACCAGTATTTTCTCTTGGTGTATCCCAACATATGCATAAAATAACAAACCTGTGAAAATTTGGGCTCAATTAGTCATCGAAGTTGCAAGCAAATAATGTAAGAAAAAACACCCCTTGTTGCACAAATTTGTGTGCTTTCAGATGCCTGAGAAAGGCTTCAAGCCTGTAGTCTTTCTCAGATTTAAATATTTTAGTGGGAAATTACCTCTTTCTCCAAAACTCATTACTTCAGAGGGAGTTGTTTCTCACAATGTTTTATACTATCAACAGCTCTCCGTTGCTCGTTACCAAGTAAGTTTTTATGCTAATATATATTTTGAGTAATTACCAAACATATCCAGTACCTTTAAATCAGGTTGAATTCGTGAGGGGCGTATGTGAACCGAATTCATGTGATGCATAACAAGTAAACAAACTGGGTTTTTTTCATTGTTGTTATTATTATGTTTATGTATTTCGTCATTGATGCAAGAAAACTACATACAAGAAAATAAAATAAGATGAAACTGTAATTGTGATGCAAGACGTTCCCTGATGAAAGCGCCCTCATGCGGTCGAAAATATTGTCAATTGGAGAAGGCGGCAAGATGGCCCAACCATGAAGGTGGTTTATTGCTGGCGAATCTTTTTCAAAATGTTGACTTCTGGCAATTTTTCTCAAGGTAACATAGTGTAAGGTAACAGCAGTGCAGACCTTTATGTCACAACTCACTGTCCTGCTTCTATTTTGTTGATCACCACAACCCACAGGAATAAGTGTTCATGAAGTTATTTGAATGTCTACCAGTTGTGGACAGTTACTACAACCCTCCTGTAAACTGGTACCGCAGACTGCCACAAAGTACCATACCTTCCAGGCTAGCATTGAGTGCATGGGTTTCTTCTGTTTGTACAGCTGGTATTATCAGGAAACCCTTTGGCTTGTGTACTGTGGACTTAGTCTCTACAGTCTCCTGTGGAATTTTGTGGCAAGGGCCAGTTGGGCAGTTGAATATATTGATAGTAATGGGGTGATTTAAAAACAGTGCTATTGTCTACCTTGTCTACCATGTAAAGCTTCACTTGTAGAGGGTTATTTTTAAAGTTTTTTGTTTATATTAAATTATTTGAGTAGCACCCAATACGTCTGTTTGATCACATTATGTTTTCAACATTTCTTCCCAATGATTGTCACAACTACACATCATATGTTAATGCTCTTGCTAATCTCTTTAATTTGTACACAGCTCAAACACATGCAGGTGTTCACCTAAATGGTTGCAGGCTAAATGATTACAGGCCGTCGATAGACCCCTTGCATAGTCCGGCCATCGCCAGACCCCTTGCATAGTCCGGCCATCGCCAAGGTTAAAACAATGGAAATGTGTACGTGTGTACGCGCAAGGCATAACTCTCAACCAATGATGGGTCTTCCTTTGACCTCAGCAAGGGCGCCGTTTTTGACATCTTTTTGACATCTAAGTAACGGGCAGGCCTGATGCTTCATGGAGGCAATTGCTTCCATTGCCCCTGTGCATTACCTTGGTGCCCCCTTGAAACGTTCTGATAGAAATTTACAATTTGCTCATAGTGGGTGCCCTTTACAAAGGAGAAAATTTGTTGGTGCCTTTGCCCTTTTAAGAACGAAGCAGCAGGCCTGAAGGGGTCTATGACGACTTGAAGACTGTACTCTGTAAGAGACTGTACGTATCTTTGTTATTATGTGTATTAGTGAAGTGTTTGATGGTAATCTTGTTTTTACTTACACTACTCCAGAGTAAGTAAAAGCAGAACTAAAGACTTGAATCATGTTTACAGGGAAGGATTTCGTCCAGCAATTTTGCATAGCAAGCTATTTAGACTGAGCATGATTTGTGTACACTGAATGCTAATATTGAGTAGCAAATTATGATTTTTTGAGCAGCAACTGATACATTTTGTGTAGCAATTTGCTCTGCTATACAAGGGAAATCGTTCACTGTGTTATAGGGAAAAAATGACAGCCAGTCATGAAATTCTAGGCTGCTTATTTTTGGTTATGAAATAACCTTCTCATTTTGAATGTTGAGATTGTAAAGATGATTGCTTAATAAATGCACTCGGTTGTGCCAAATGCAGAATTTTGACTCTATTTTTGCGATAGATAGTTCAAATGGTTATCCAAGCCGAAAAGTAATTTTTTAAAGCCGTGTACAAGACAGATGACAACAGTAATTAAGAATTCTTAGATGTCATTTCTCCTTAAGAGGACATAAATTTTGTACTAAATGAAAGTTTAATTTTGCTTCACTTGGCTGAAAAATTATATGTATGCGTATTTATGGTGTCTGTCAGTGAAAGAAGAATTATCAAGAATGGTTGCACTCAACAGTTGCAGCCACCAATTAAGTAACTAATCAGTAATACAGGGAATGTAATTTAACTCATTTAATAACAAATCCCGATTGCATGAATTTAAAGATTCTCTGCATTATCATCTTTCCTCCATTGCTGGAAACTTCAATTTCTCAAATGTATGTTTTGAGATAAAGACCGAATCTGAGTTACTGGCTACAGCTACGGCTACGACTGTTGCCAAGGGTGTTGCTTAGGGCTTCCTATACTTCAACGCATGATGACTTGGTGATCCAGCCGTAGCTGTAGCCGCCAAATCGGACACGGCCATAAAGGGTTGTTCATGAAAGGAACAATCCTGTCAGATGAGATTCAAAGC
Organism: Plazaster borealis; assembly: GCA_021014325.1. Classification (NCBI taxonomy): domain Eukaryota; kingdom Metazoa; phylum Echinodermata; class Asteroidea; order Forcipulatida; family Labidiasteridae; genus Plazaster; species Plazaster borealis. Next base: position 19,176,210 of record CM037472.1, read on the forward strand.
AAGAAGAATAATATTCATGGAATGATTGCAAGAATTTGGATGTTTGTAAAACTCTTGTCAGTGGTTCACTCGCGAACGCTGAATAATCACACCCCACACACTTTTTACAGTGAATGCAAATCTCGCTTGTGCTAATGTTTTATCAAAAGAGCTGAACCAATGCTTGGACCAACTTAAACTGATTATTCACACCCCCCCCCCTCCAAATTGTGAAAGAAACTCTTGAAGGTCAAACAGAATACAAGTGAGTGAAGCATCATTTGCATAAATGCCCAAATTACCTAGAGATGCAAGGCTTACCCCCGTGTGGATTTTTTAAACTCTTTGCTATAGTTTTGGTTAAATATTTTACCTGCAATTGACTAAAGAACATAGCCTTCCCCCCTTATGAATTTGTCAAATTCTACTCTGTAGCTTTTTTTTTGTTGCTCAAAATTCACTAAAAATTAAGGCTTACCCCTTGTGAATTTGTAAAATGCTACGCTCTAGCATTGGTTCAGTTTGTTTGCTCAAAATTAAATAAAATTGCAACAGTTTTGCCCAAATTACCATTGATGAACCAATTCACCAGATGTCATCACTCGCAATCAATCTCAGTTGTGTCATAGTTGGGGCCAGATTCCCCATGTGATACTGTGCAGCAGTGCGCATTTTCGGTGACGAGTGCGCAGTTACACTCAATTCATACCTTTGCACGCTATTTGACTCAGAGGTCCTTAAATGGGAGACCTTGGGCAGACAGTAGCCGAGTGTGACATGAGTTCAAGGGGGTCTTTAAACAGAAAAATTGAAAACAGTTGATACTAGTTATCCTGAAAAGGAGGGAACAAAGTAAAAACCCCGATAAAATATTTCAGTTTTATCACATTTTCCTGCGGTATAAACTTGAGAAGAAAAAGAGAGTTAAAAAATAAGTAGTCCTATCTTTTCATTGCTATTTATTGAGATGTTTCCCTTGTACACTTGACTAACATAACAAAGATAGAAATAATGTGCAATCGATTCTGTGAATAATTTATATCCTTACAAGTTTCTTGTCGAATGATAATTTGATTGCTGTAAATGTATACAAAATATATTCTCTTATTTCCGATGTTACTTTTTGTAAATACTGTACACATATAAAATGTATATATAAAATGTCTAGCATACATTAATTCATACGGAATATACTTCTACTAAAGCAGATTCTTCTTAGCAAGTTCAGACAGTACACCAAAAATTGCTTAGAGGTAGGCTTCACGGTTTGTTAAACTTCAAATCCGTTTTTGCTCAACATTTATATATGTGACGTTCCAAGCCCAAACTAGATACTTCCTGACAAAATGGGGTTTATGTTCTCATCAAACAGATGAGAAAAAGAGTTTTCAAGTAACACATAATAAGGGCAGATAATGTAAGTATGTCTGGACATATAGAATGTTTAAGACATCACATTGATATCATGGCTGTTGTTTTTAACTTTTAATGCCATTTCCATTATTTCTAAAAACTGCCTGATTTGGGCGTCGGGCGTCACATTGTTTGAAGTACCCTGTTGTCTTGACAACATTACCTTTTATGATGTAAAATTTGATGTGAAGTTTCATTCTACTTGACTCATTTTTTTAAAAGAATGAAGATTTTGTTTGTATTTATACTAAAGGTAATTTTGGTTGGTAAGCAGTTTGTAACAGCTAATTATATTTGTTTATGTATTTATTTGTTTATATCTTTATGTTTATATGAAATGTAAAGATATAAAACAAAATATAAAAAAATAACAAATAGTATTAGCTGTTGCTCAACTGACCTCTGGTATCAATGCAAAACAAACACCCTGTTTTGACCATGGCAGAGTTTTTATCAAAGGCTAAAATGTAAAACATTAATACAAAATAACAGTGAATTAGAAATGCATTTTAAAGATTGAAGACGCAAACAACCTTCTGTAGCTACATTTAAGGATTCAAAGCTTCAAATTTAAGGATTCAAAGCTTTAAACAACAAGCTTCCTTCTAGTTGTCAAAACTTTAAAATCAATTATTTAAATCTGTGGCCAATTTCATAAAGTTGTTTACTGGCAAGCAAGCAAGTTTGTGCGCTTACTGTACTGTTCAGGAAAGTGTATAAGCAAAATAGAATTTGATAATCAATGTAGAAGATTGGCAATGCATGTGTACCCATTCAAAATGGATTCAAATTCATGCTTTTTTTCCTTTGCTTATGGTAAGCACAGATCGGAAATGGAAACTCTACTAAGGATTGTAACTGACTTTTCTAAAGGAACATGTTTTAATGCTCACCAAATTTTAAAAAAAAAACCCTAAAAAACCCCACTTAATCGAATTGTGCTCAGGCTACAAACATATTTAGACATTCACACACAATTCTACAATGAAATAATGAGAGCTACATTTTAATACAGAACTAGCACCTGTACAAATATAAAACAATTCGGAGGGTGTAACAAGAGAATTATATGTGATTAAATCAGGTGAGATGTTCAAAAAAACTACATACTGCAAAATTTAAAAGCAGAAAGGCAAGAGTAAATTATGCACTAGCTATTGTGCACCGTTGGATATCAAAGCATACAATGTACTAAGCCGAAACTACAAACACTTCAACAAAAGTACATGAGCAATTTCAAAATGATGGGCTAAAGACGTTGTGCTGATGGTTTGAACGTTAAAACTGCATAAATACATCGTCATTCAATGTTTTTTAATTTTTTTTAAGACATCCCTGGTTGCATTTACCCAGTTTCAAGAGTAAAACCTTGAAAAGTTGTGTAGTTAACAAGAAAGACAATGGCTGTTCAACACAATGCTGAACAATTCAATGAAAAGTATTTAAAAGAATGTTTAATTTACTTTATTAACCCATAAAAAACAAGTCAATAAATAAAAGTATAATCATATCTGATCCAATCACTATCCTGTAAGTTAAATTATTTCTGTTGGAAGTTTGTTTTTAATCTAAAACTTTAAAAGGTACTCTTTAATCGTAAAACAGTTCTTTGAAATTAAATAAATAATTGCAAAGTTAATCACAGCAGTCTATGTTTGTCTGTTATTCACTGGATCATATTTCATTGGTTTTTCCCTTTACTAAAGGAACATCTTAATGTTTTATGTAAATTACACATCAACCCTAACCACCCCAAACCCTTCAAACTGAAACTGTGGGGGGGGGGGGGTTCAGAACAATGGATATATGAGGTAGGTTTGATGCCACCTACCGTAGTGTCTCCAAAAGTCTCCAACTGTCAAAAAGAGAACCAAATCACACAAAAACAATAATAACTAGAACTAAGTGTTTGTCCTTAGGACAAACACAAAGCTGTTCCGTTGTTTTACTTTGATTAAACGCTCCCGACCTTGAAAGTTAGTCTGACTTTGAGATTGAAGACTCTTCACCTTTAACAGGCCCTTTTTGACTAAGTGTGCCCAAAAACCTAAACCTAACCCCTAAATCTAACTTTCACCCACATCATATTAGAACCACGTGCTGTTGGACCCTTTTTCGGGAAATAAAGGTCAACATGGGGTTACAGTAACCTGAGGCTAATCCTCATTGCTCAAAAGGTTTAAAACTGAAAAGAATTTGAAAAATTAGTGAAAGCATTCGTGTTTTAAAAAAAGATTTCGTTCTTTTAAGTAACTAAAATTTAACTTATTTGAAAAAGTTGTGTTTTTGACCAACTTAACACTTACACTTTTCTGAGCCATTGGCTTTTGTACACAGATTCAAAACGCGCAATAAATGACGTCATGGTGACTTCGTCCGGAATTTTAGGCCATCATATAGTTATACATTACCCACAAGTATAAAATCGAAAAAAGTTTGACGATCGGACGTATACTTTTTGAGATATGGTGGTCTAAAGATTGGCTAATTAAATAGTCATGTCATTATAACTAAGTAAACCAATTAATTAAGTTAAGCTAGTTACATTTAACTATAACTTCATGACCCAAGCTTTAATATGATATAGGATCTGAATCTTTTATACTTGGCCAAGTATGATTTTTTGAGGTTACCAAATGCGTGTACAAAGCCTATGGCTTTTTTAATTTTTCTGGAATGACTTACGGCGGACGGTTTATTAAGAACGGAACAACTTCGAAGCGCCCTCAATTTTTTGCAGGCAGCCAGACGTCTTATGGAAATATATCCACCCAGAATTTCCATTGTGTAGTGTTCACCAGAATGTATCTACCGTGCCAGGCTTCATTTCACCCGTACAAAGAGGGACACATGCCTTGGGTAATATCCCTTTTCTGGGGGTAATTATGTAACCCCCAATTCCAGACCTTTTTTCATGTTGTTGTACAATGTGGCAGAATGGACAGGCTGCCACTATTGTTTATCATTGTATCCAGCTCAATGGGAGGTAAGTCCGAGCATTCTGAGATTCCAGCATACCATGGCAGATTATCAGCCGTGGCTCTCGGCTGAGGTTCTGTGAATCACTGTGAGTGCCTACTCATATTTTCTCAAACAACAACATCAAATCCCTGTGCTAATTATGAGAATCATTATTGTCTTTTCTACGTCAAGTCGGAGATTCATTATGGCGACCATATTTTCAAAGGAAAACGATTACTCAAGAAGTTCCAAAAGTCCCCCAAAATAATACCGCGGGTGGGCATGATTTTTTTCTTCAGAATACCGACATGAAGTGGTTAAAACTCGAGCACACCAACCATTCTATCTAATCAACTCACCCCCTCTAACTTCTTCCCTCATTAGTACCAAGTGCCTTTATCGATCCACACCTAACCTCTGTTATCATAATTGCACCAACAGTAGGGTGGGTTACAGCAAGGTTTAAGAGAAGTGTCAAGGTCGTTGAAGAGTGGCTTCCCCATAACCATTGCTGCTTTATGATCAGACAGCAATCTCTCTACATCTTCTAACAGGTCTCTATACTTCTCTGGATCCAGTGGGTATTCTTCTTTGGGATCCTGGTCCATGTTGAACAGCAGCGGAGGGTCATGTGTTGTAACACAAGTGCCCATGCAGTCCAGGCAGTGACAAAATCCCTTCACATCTGGTATACCTGTTGGTCCACAGAACTCGGACAATTCGTTGGCTGTTAATATCTTCTGGGTGTGGTAGTGTACTTTGTACTGACGGTACCGTACTGCCATGATGTGCTCTCCGCAATAATGAAACAGGGTCTCGTGCGGTGTTTTGCCCCCCTGTAGTAATACCTCCTTAAGGCTCCGCCCATCGATTACACGATCTGTTGGCGGGGTTCCTCCAGCAAGGTCAATAGCTGTATTGAAGAGATCCATGGAGCTGATGACTTCGTGGTTGGTGACGTCAGCTGGGAGGGTACCAGGCCACCAGGCTATAGCTGGTACCCGTACACCACCATCCCATGTGTACCCCTTCCATCCTGTATTATTGAATTTAATAAGAGATTTCATGATGTTAAGCTTGGAGTTGAGGGCAGTATTAGACAAGACAGGGTTGGCCATGTTAGACAGGTAGTCATTTGAATTTCTGCAGGGTGTCATAGCCATAAGAAAATGTTTATTTATTATTGCACTTGTGGTAATAAAACCAAGGATACCTCAAATAGAGCACTGAATCCCCGTTTCTCAGAGGCCAGGGGTAATAATAATAATAATAATAGTAACAAACCAGAAGGGAAACTGACTGGGTAAATTGTACATAGTTTGGGGTTGAACAAAGAGAAAATGACTAGGGCAGAACTTGAATCTGCAACCTCCGGATTAACGTGCCAGCGCTCTAAATACGTTATCTCCCTACTTTGTCAATATCTTTGTTCGGGGGTTGTTGAAATAGGGTTGCCTGGGGTTGTTGATTTCCAACCGGGGGCATTTGGGGTGTACTAGCCCCCCCCCCAAAAAAAACCCCAAATGTCCCTATTTTGCTCACGAGTTTAGGGCCCTTTTTCCAAGGGGTCGTCTGGCCCGTTTTCTTATTCAAGCGTGTTTTCATTTTGGATGGGTGTACCTCAAAACTGCACTGATTCACACTGAACGAAGAACTGTAGTTGTCTCAAAAAATGTTGCTTTGATTTGAAGAGGCCGAGAGATTTTAAAATCATTTTCGAGTATTTGTTTAAGATTAAGATTCACGAACCTCATTTAGCTTGTACACCCCTCTACCTATATAACTGGCTTCAGGATGCGATTTGATGAACGTGAAAATTCCTGAAATGTGGCTTGCAGGGCATGGGTTCCCCCTTATGCTATAGACTCGGAATGTCCCAGCCGTTACAATTCATGAGGTTTACAGACTCTATGCGTCAACAGAAATACAAACCTACAGGTTTGGACACACTTTGGACTATTTCTTTCTCCCTTTGGTGACTGCTTTGCTTCTTTCCAGAAAACTTGACGACTCAAGGAGGTTTTTAGAAAAAAAACACCTCTGCAGTTCGTCTGCTTCCATCTCAGCATCTCAAAACATCTTCACAAACCTTTGAGCGGATCTGCAGAGCCTCCTTCTTTGCACATTCCTCGTTCAGGTCCATGATCAGACAGGAAGATGACGAGCGTGTTCCTCTCTAGATTTAATTCTCTGAGTAACTTAAGCATCTCACCTACAGCCCAACTCATCTCATTCACAGTGTCACCGTATGGACCTGACAAAATATTAACAATCACAACTTTAGTTGCTATTGCTGCGTAGGCCACTTCCGGATAGAACCCCCTGATTTGGTCCATTATATTTATGGGCCAATTGGCGTCCCTCCCCCCCGCTCTTCATTGTGTTTTGGGAATCTCAGGAATTCTTCAGAGGGTTCTGGGGGGGGGGGTACTTCTGTACAAAAGGGGATCGTTTATAGTACTGGAACATTTGGAGGGACTCCCTCTGCCACATATCGGGTATGGTATATTATGGGCAGTTTATCTTTGGGAAGTATTCCTGATTGGGACAATTTGGGGAACTATTCCTGATTGGGTCAATTTGGGGAACTATTCCTGATTGAGTCAATTTGGGGAACTATTCCTGATTGGGTGAATTTGGGGAACTATTCCTGATTGGGTCAATTTGGGGATTTGATTGGGTAAGCTCTGGGTGATAGCCCTGAGAGGATCAATTTAAGCATGGAGGAAGAAATGATTTAAGTGCCATGCCATGCCTACTTGGGCAAATTTCAGAAGAGAAAAAAACTATCTACTACCTCTCCTGGAAGAATTCTTGAAGTCCTCTGAGCTAAACAAATTTGAGTGTGTCTGTGGGAAGGAGAAATAGAAGAAGAATGGCTCTTCTTGATGATTGTAAATGAAGGACTTGGCCTCAAGAAGGAGTGTTGATGTCAGGTTGTGTGGGCTGATTGGTTGCTGTCTTATCGTGTCATTGGAGTACAGGAAACACGAGGATCTATCTGGGTAAGGCAACATTTTCTGTAAACAGAAAACAAATAAATAATAAATAATCATTTATTATGTGTTTTTTCAAGCCAAGTAGGCCTCTAAAAGTGCTTTACAGTTCTGTTCATTAGGCTGTTATAGCCTTGCTGATACCATTTAACCCTTTCATGCACCATTTATTTTAGTGATAAATTGATCATATGGACACATTAATTGTTTACTTGTTTTTTGCAAATGGTGACCCCCCCCCCCAAAAAAAAGGTCACAATAGCACCCTCAAGAGTCCTCTTTCCCATTCTGAAAACTGTGTGGCCGTGCGATCTTTATTTTTCGTTTTACAACTATTTTTCTGCAGGGATTTAAACCAGTCGCTAGTGACCGGTCGGCGCGTGAAAGAGCTAAACTCTATAGGAGTATGCAGCAACAGCACCTTAATGGGTGCACAGGTTGCTAATCATTCACATCATAATTGCTACCCTCGCAGGTGCCCATTTGGGAAGCAGCTGTAGGTGATGGGAAGCAGCTATAGTTAAGTGTCTTGCCCCGGAACCGAGATTTGAAACTGAGATTCGAATAACTCACAGCCACCGGAACTTGAGTTTGATGCACAAGACCGTTTTTGGGCCATGACGCGCCAAAAGGACATGTCATGAGTAGAATCAAGCAAATGAGTTCTAACCAGATTGGTAATTTTCCTTCATTTTGTTTGACACTTTTGGGAACTTTACATTTAAAGCAGTTGGCAAATTCTGTGCTGCATGGTTTGTCATGCAAGTACATGTATTTAATTGCATAATGCTTGGCAACGCTATCATAAATAATACACCAGGCACATGAGACCGAATGGCAGTGGCATAACCAGATTGGGGGGGGGGGGGAAGGGCCTGCTCAGAACCTGTCTTAAAATTTCCATGGTCCAAGTATTTCTGAGCACATGCACATTGTAAAGAACAATAGAGCCTTCTCAGTGATTTCTAAAGCAATGCAGGAGGTACTGGAGTACTACGCACATGTAGGATACGAACCTGAGTGCCATTTAGCATTGCATTTTGTGGCACATTGTCGTGCAGTTTTAGTATCGGTGTGTGATGTGCGCATGTCAGTACTCAAGCACAACGCTGAACGAACCTCCACACAATGCGCATCCACCATTTCCACCATTTGGGGAGTCAATTCCTTTGTGTACGTTTTGACTCCCAAAATGGCGGACAGGATAGGTGCGTGTAAATGCGCTGCACATTGTGTGTCGGGTCAATATACCCCAATAGTCCAACCGGGCACTTTACCTTTGTGTTATCACATCTCCACAGAAGACTGAACGGCAGTATCGTGCCCACAAAGTCAAAGCCATGATGCATCGGCAAATGATTTCCATCTTTGTAGTTGAATTCATTGATTCCTAAAGGGGAGACGGAAAAACCACTGATTCACAATCCTCCTCATGACAAACAGATTGAACTTTCGATCCTGTATAATCACCACAATATGACCAGACATGGCTAATGTTGTTGATTTTTTTACTTTCTTTTTTCAGTAAAAATGTCTTTTAAAAAACCATTATGAAACAGAAATTCAGTTTTGTTTAAAAAAAATGTAAATACAAATAGTATGTCATTGTCAACATGGGAAACATTGGAAAGTGTCAATTCTGGACATATAGTCCATAAGCCAGGGGCTGAAATTTCACATTATTGGTACCAACTCGAGGGACTAATTCTAATATAATTTTTCTTGTTGCAAATAATTCACAACTCGCCATAAACTATGATAGCCTTTCACAAAAATTAGATCAATACCAGTTTTCGAAAGATTTTCCCCGTGAAATCTGAAACTTCTTAGCCTCTTCCGTTGTTGATAAGCCAACGGCCGTTTAGAGAGTAACATTTTGTTAACCCCATGTGATTGCACGGCAAGTGAATATTTGAGCTGTGCATGCATGCATACTGGAAAAGCCGTTGTATTCGTCACTGTGCAAGCATGCTGCCTTTCAACAATGTTTCTCTTTATCGGAGTGCTGCATCAAGAAGAATTAATTTGTATAAGTGAGATTTTGTTGAAAAATGCTTTTGTTATATGTTATATACCATTGCCTTTGATATATCGGTTGTTCTGACACTCTGATATTCACATTACAGCAAATTTCGACACCCCGTTTCCAAATTGTACAAACCAACATGCACTAACCAAAACTCCTTCATGGTGCATCTTAATTTTAAACATTCAAATTTGAAGAGCTTTCTGGATATTGAAAAGAATGTGCAGTAGTTTTGTATGTGATCTTAGTATGTTAGAGTGCGTCACATGATTTGAACGTGACAACCTATGACCGCAGCAACCGATGTATTATACCTGCAGCAACCAGTGTGCTACACCCATAGCAACCATTGTAAGATACCCATAGCAAATAGTATACTATCCCCAGTCAGTGATCCCCGGAATGTTTCAATTTCCCTCGGCTTCGCCTCAGGAAAAACAAAACTCTCCTGGGATCACCTTGGGAGTCGTAGTTTTAACCATGGCAGCTGGGCAGCAGTCACTTGGTGTGAAATAACTCTTACCGAGATGCCACTTGCCACTCATCCCTGTTGCATATCCCAAATCCCTCAGTGCTTCGGCCACCGTCACTTCATCTTTTGGCAATCCGAACCTTGATTCTGATATAAACACCGGAAGATAACGTTGCTTGCTAGTTGAATAGAGACCAATGCGGACTGGGTACCTGCCTGGACCATAAATTGCATTCGTTATAATGCTTTATATCAAGGATGAATACTGTTTTTGAAATCAAAATGTTGTCCTAAAAGCCTACTTGGTGTAAGGTTGGCAGTAATATACAAATATAACATGGTTTGAGGGTTGACAGTCGCTATTAGCTCCCCAACAGGTATTGGAAATTGACAAACTAGTTCCCGAGGCAAAGTTAGTCATCGTTGAACTCAGCAAAGTGCGCCATTCATGTGTGCCACTATCTTCACATGTGTATGTAGCAAGCGATGTTCACACGCCTATAATATTCTACACCCGCATGCGAGCGACAGTTCAACGATTGCTTCGTAAAGAGCAGGCATAGCAGGATGATACACATGCAAAACAATTTTTTCAATAACAGCTGAACAAGTTGTGGGGTTTTCATATCAAAAGTTGATAAAAATCAGATAGTACAATCTCCACAAAATGTAAGATTTAATGTTTTCTTCCATTAAGCTGTTTGCGAATCGAGCCTGCAGGAAGTCCAGGCTCGATCTGTTGCTCTTTTGTGATGTCACAGGTTACATGGTCTGTAGATCAAAACTAAATAATATTATAAGCGTGTCAATTAATGTAGGTGTTTTATCATTATCAAAATACATCAGAACATTTATCTGCTTTAAAAAATTTCACCCACCTGTAAGCATTGATCCCCTGCTTGGTGTACAAAACAATGCTGCACTGTACCACTGAGTGAACCTAATGCCCTCTCGACCCATTTGATCCACTGGACCAAACTCTTGACTTGGATGACCGTATGAAGACAAGTCTCCATATCTAATGCAAGACAGAGAAGGAACATCGTTACAATTACTAACATTCTTCTTTTTCATGGCGTGTCGTGGCCGAGCGGATAAGAACACCGGACTCAAGCTCTGGTGTTTCTGATCAGCAGAGTGTGGGTTCGAGTCCTGGTTGTGACACTTGTGTCCTTAAGCAAGACACTTAACCACTATTACTGCGTCCTTCGGATGGGACGTAAAGCCGTAGGTCCCGTGTGTTGTGTAATGCACGTAAAAGAACCCAGTGCAATCATAGTAAAGAGAAGGGGTTCGCCCCGGTGTTCCTGGTCTGATCGGCAGCATATTGCACCACAACACCTTGTAAACGATTACATGGTGCTATAAATGAATAGGCCTCATACTTCAAAACGTAGCTCCACATACCTTGCAGGAAAAAACACTGAGCGCTTTGATACGCCCATTGGGATGTGATAAAGCGCTATATAAGAACCAAGTATTATTATTATTATTCTTTTTTTTTGGATACCCAAACCTCCTGCTGGATCGCGGGAGTGATTGAGCTTAAACTTTCACAGGGTTTGTTTTATTTCATGATGGATCACAACGTGCGGATATACTGCCCTTTGACAAGTACCAATGTTGTCCGCGTGCTTTAAAACAATAGGTTAAAGGGACGGTATAACTTTTTGGTAATTACTCCAAAAATTAATGACCATATAAACTTACTTGGTAAAGAGCACTGGAGAGCTGTTGATATTCTAAAACATTGTTAGAAACGACCCCCTTTGAAGTAATGTAGTTTTAGAGAAAGAGGTCATTTTCACACAAACATTTGAACCTGAGAAACACTTCAGGCATTAAGCCTTTCTCAGGCATCTGAAAGCACACAATTCTGTGCAACAAGGGTGGTTTTTCTTTCATCATTTTTGCAACTTTGATGACCAATTGAGCCCAAATTTTCACAGGTTTGTTATCTAATCTTATGCATATGTTGGGATACACCAAGTGAGGATGTCTTTGACAATTACCAAAAGTATACCCTGCCTATAAGTAGGTTTGTGGTTACCACAGCTACCCTCACCCCATGTCATCTGCCAGGAAGATGATGATATTAGGTTTGTCTAGGGCTTGGCGCATCGCTATTGTCAGCTTGAACCATAAGACAAGGAAGCACACAAGTTTACCAGCCATCCTCCCAGATCCTCTCCTTTTAATCTTGATTCCTACTCGAAGCTTCAACTGGAAAAAAAAGGAAAACACGGTGTAAAGCAACTTAAGTTAACAGCAAAATAAAAAACATTAGGCCTACATTTATCATTGAACCCTAGAAATAATTCAACCTCTTGTTACCCAAGATCAGGGCCCAATTTCACAAAGCTGTTAAGCAAAAAATCTTGACAAATTTCTTTGCTAAGCAAAAATTGAGTGGGGCACCAGCCACAACAAACCAAACTTAATGTCATTTTGGCTGGTAACCTGTTTCTGCTAAGCAATACTAATCTGTGCTTAGCAAGTTTTTGTGAAATTGGGCCCTGTTGGGGCCAATTTCACTTATGCTGTTTGATCATTGCAAACGCCGAAACTGATCGCTAAATCCAAAATCCATCGCAACTTAGCTATGGATTTTGGATAGTGATTTCACTAAATCTTTGCGATAAATTTACAAAAAGATTTAGTGATGACAGTCTTGCCATGACTCGTTAGTGGCCACAAAGTATAAGATAAATTGTTGCAGCAGTATAGCTGCTCTTCACAAAATTGCTCGGCCATTTTGTAATTTCATGAGCGAACGCAAACATAAACATGGGAAGTGACAGACACAAAAAATCACCAGTGACCGGCCATGCCAACGACAAGAAGAGAGCACCCTCGTGATTGGTTATCTCCCACGGCTCTACCTTCATGGTTATTGCGGGGGTAGATAGCGATCAGAATTTGATGGGAAGAAGGTTGAATGAAACCCATTTTCAGTTTTTATGGTTTTATAAACCATGATTTGTGAACACACAGTTTTTCATGGTTTGTTAACCATGTTTTATATTGCTTCAGTTTTAATGGTTTATAAAATGACACAGGTGAAAATGTATGGTTTTGTTTGCGGTGCTTCTCTCTGAAGGGGGGCAAAGACGGATTTCTGCTCAGGCACCGCCGGTGAGGTGGTCGGGCACCCTCTTTGTCTGACATGTCTTTATGTGAGTCGATACATGTCCTCCGCCCACTCGCGAACTTCAGGATCCCTGTCGCTGTATTGTGTTCAATTAATTTACATTTTCCCACAGATGAACCTCTATGATGCAATGTACTGTACTTTGAGAATGCAATGGCATGAATGAAAAAGAAAAGTAAAAGAGAGTGAAATCATGGAGGTCTAATTCTATGGTAAAATCACAGGAAAAAAAAAAACTTTCATTTTTTAAACCAAATTGTTTATGATGATTCAATTTTCTTTGTTTATAAACCATAATGTTGATTATGTTCATGGTTTACAAACAAGATTAAAAAACACAAAACATTACTTTCCTGTGTGTAAACCATACAAATAATGTTGACAACATTTTCTATGATTTAGGCCTACATCTATAATCGTTATTATATAATAAACCATGATAAAAACATATCTAAATTTAAATGTGCTAAATAATTAATTGACAAATGGTGCCCCATAGCAACTTCACTTTGAAATACTTTGGTAAATGGGGCGCTCTCTCTGCAGTGTGCCACTATATATTTTGTACCGTAGCATAACATTTTTAATTTAATTTGTAATTTTATGACTCTAGTCTTATTGCTGTTTTTTTGTAATTGGTGTGAATCAAGAGATCAATAAATGAGTATCCCCTGGGATAAAACAAAATATGATAATAAAGAAAAATCCCCCTTTTCATCGTACAAAAACAACTTCTTTCGAAAGAACTTTTAATTCTGAGGAAACTAGCTCACAGCAACTCTTAGCCTATCGGCTTCTGAGATAATCAGTCACTGGAGTCTTTTTCTTTAAAGTGGGCGTGGCTTACAGTGCAAATTACGTAACGCCTCAGTGCATGCAGTGCAGTGCGGTCTACCATGGAGTAAGGAAAGAGAACACACTCAATCCTCCCCGACAGTCGTATGCAACATTTCTGCAATTTCGGCCATTTCTGTCAGTGTCAGACTAGTGACCAAATTCGCCCAGTTTGTACACATTAAAAAAAGTTAATAACACATATTTTAAAGGCACGGGATTGATCTCCAGTGTGTAATTTCTTGCACTATGCCTGGTGTGTAGAAATGGTAGAACAACTAAAAACATCACTTACAAACGTCTTAAGCGGGGGAAAAGGAAGACAAAAACGAGCACAAACTTACAAAAAAAATGCCCGACTTGTTCGAAATCCGGATGTGTCAATGTGTCATTGAGTGTCGCTCTCTGTCAAGGACTAGAATACGATCAATCATGGAGGTAGAAAATCCACATAGACCGCATAAATCAACAAAAAACGGACACGACGAGTCCCCTGCTTTTTATGTTTATTGGTCGTCTCTTCGCGCGAAACGTGATTCAGAAGGTTAAACAAGAGAGGGCGCTATTTCAGGCAGACAAAAACGAATACCACAAAAACTACCAAAGTAACAATACGCATAGGCGCCATTTCAGTTAGCGAATGTTTTGTTATTATCATTTTGATAGCAATGACGCCAGCATGGAGGTATTCATACTTTTTAGTAAAAAGGCCAAATCAAAATGAACGTGGAACTCACTGTCTTGCCCCGACAATGATTTGGGTGTTCCTTGTTCATATCTTTGTGACACTCAGGTCAATAAACCTTTGTCCTTTACCGATCCAAGTTTTCAAGCAAGATTCAAGCAGCGCTTACCAATGCTTCCTCTGCAAATATCTGGGAGACAAACAATTATTTTAGCAAAAATTGGGCTAGGCAACTTTAACCCCCAAAATGATTCTTGGGGGGGGGGGGGTGGGCTCAGTAGACTCTCCAATTGTTTTAACGGAACAATAAACAAATCAGCAATATGCCTATAAACATTTTTAAGAGAGTAAATAAAAAACAACATGAATGAAAGAACTTCAGAAAGGGTTCAGGCGCGCGTGTGGTTCTCCTCTGTCCTCACACGGTGTCTACTAACAACAATTTTGAAACGGAAAAAAATAATAACAGAAATTCTTGACCTCGATCAACTCCCCTGGGGGAAAGCCCACCCAGGGGATCTGTGAGTGGGACTTAAATTATTGTTACATTGATCTGATCTCGCTTTTTTTTATAGACGAGTTGGATGTTATAAATAAATTCAGCTTGAACATAAACGTGTCAGGGCAGTAATTAACAAAACCAAGACTTGCAGTAAAGTACCACATTCTATCAACGGCCGTTCTTCATGAAGCCTTCAAGTTTATTTTTCTTCTCAGGCTTTTAATTTTTTTGTTTTTACTCCCCCCCAACCCTTAAACTGATGTTTTGTTCTATGGTTCTACCTCCATGTTTTTTATGTTGGCATGTTTGTGATAACTGTAGACCATTTTAACCTTTGTTGCTCGTGTCTTCTTCGTTAATTTGATAAACAATAAACCTTTGCAGTAAGTACGACTTTTTAAAGAGATTTATCTCCATGCTTTAAACACGCATAAGTAAAATCTGCCGAACTTGTTTTGTTGGTTGACTTTTTTATTGTTTGGCAGGAGGGGTCGTCGGGGGTTACCCTCTCGCCCAGGGGAATTCCCTAAAAGTAACTGAAAGTTTAGATTGGTCGAATGTTTATTCAGTCTGAACTTGGAATACATGCAGTGATTCTTCATGCTATATTGCTCAATTTCTTGATTTTTTTTTTTATGTGTAACTGATAATTTACAAACAGAAGATAAAAATTACATACAGAACGTTTTGAAACTTGATGACGTAAGAGAAAAAATACTCCAGTTTTCATGCAATATTATAAATTGCAAAATTCGATGCCCCCCACCCATCATGCCATTGCATGACATGCAAGCATTTGGTACTGGTACTCATCGTATGCATATTTCAATAGAAAAAGTGATAAGGCACCAGTGAACCAAGCCCATGCGTCGTACACACGGCTGAGCTCGAGTAAATAAATTCTAACCACACACTACACAGCAATAACGAATTGCAACAACAAGAGGAGTTGCATGCAGTTTACGAACAAGACAGGACGAAAACATGGCTGCTCCGTTAGCGTTTTTCGACGACCAAGGTGATCCACACACCCCAAGCAACGAAGAATGGCCGGAATTTATCGAGTTCAGAAGTTCCCCAGCAGATGTTCTCAATTCCAACGGAGATGCTTTTCCAGTGTTGTCGATCAAAGAGGAAATATGTCCGGACAATTTTAACGAACGAACCATGTCGATTGAGGATCTGGTTAACAACTTCGATGACAAATTGGCGGTGTGCTTCAGAAATTACAACCTGAACACGGAAAGAATCGCACCGGTCAAAATTCTTACACAGGAGGAGGTTATGAAAAATTGCAAGTGAGTATGAACAGAAAAAAAAGAACAAGAGAAACTGACGAAGTAAGATAAATGAAAGTGTAGGAACACAGACGGATCTTGCAGTTGTGGGCGTGTGACTGTGGGTGTGATGTTAATTTTATGTATATTGTAGGATGCCATTTGTTTTCAATTTCATGATCAGCCCTGATGCCTCGTTCTTGAAAGGGCAAGGGCACTAAGGCATTTTCTCCTTTGTAAAGGGCACCCCTATGAGCAACATAATTGCAAATTTCTATTGGACCGTTTCAAGGGGCACCAAGGCAATGACCAAAGGGCATGGATGGCAATTGCCTCTTTGTGAAGCATCAGTCAGGCCTGCATGATTATTGATAAGCATCATCCATCTTCATCCATAATCATATTCATGTTTGTTAGGCATGTTAGGCCTAGGCCCTATTTTCATTGTTTTTTAATTTACAAATCACTTCAGTACAAACAATATATTGCCATTTCATTGGACACCCTTCGCCCCCACCATGGAGGTAGAAAATTCTACCTCCATGCCCCCACCTCCCACTTCTTTGTACAAAATATGCACAGTTTATTAAAAACTGCTGCTCAGTCAGATAAGTTGAACAAAGCATTTGTTTCAAATTTAAAAAACTTCTCTGTTCTTAATCTTTGGTTAAATAACCTGCTCATCCATTTGTTTAGATCATCATCCTGTTCTCTTCATTTGACTTGCCATCAAATTTATATTGTTCAAACACAACTGAATGTCTCAGTCAAGATTAGTTGTGCCTTAACCCTCATTCCTCTCGACGATCAGAGGATTGCGATGCAAATCATTTAAGTTAAAATTGTGCCCTTTTTTTTGTATTAACCTTTTTGAACATTTTAAATGTACCCGATTTTGTACATTTTAAATGTACCCGATTTTGTACATTTTAAATGTGAAAAGAAAAAAGTCCCCCAAATTTGCCAAATTTTAACAATGGTCCTTCGTAGCTCCTCCTTGGGTCGATGGGACGTGACCAAGAGCTATGATTATTACAGGTAAGGCAAAGATCAGCCATGTCAGTGAACTGTAGAACTAGAAGGTACAGAGTTAATACATACGCAGGAAATTGTAAACAAAACTGTTAAATGCCACTGTATGATTATTCCAATACAGGATGTTGTGTGCAGGTGATTGCTATTCGGCAAAACACTTTTTCATTTATATATTCTGTGGCATAAAAAATGCTTGTTTTTGGTGAAAACACTGCTGCTGAAAGTTTGAACATTTTATGACAATGAAGTACATGTACAAAATATTTAATACAGTCAACACTTCAGATTTATAATTACACGACAATAGTGTAGCCTGTACAGTACATGTTTGTTGCGAGACCGCAATCACAGTCTTTCATGCTGTAAGTTAACATATTTATGTATGTTGTTTGCAATAATCAATCATGTCCGACTCACAGCAGGGAGAAATCCATAGCGATGGCCAACTCCTTTATTTACTGCAAGATAATTGTAGGACCTCTGAATTTCAGGGCACAAAATTGGGGGAAAGTCCATTTTCGACCTCAGGGCTTACTTATAAATGTAGCTCAAAATATTTACTGGACCACTCACCAGAATTTGTACTACAGATTCAAAATAAGGAAAAAACTTGCTGACACCGTTTAACATGCATTCTACTTTTTTTGTTTGAACAAACACCAAGACATGTTTAAGAAGATTTATCTCATTTGTCTTTCATATCAAGTATACTTCGTTACAGAATTGAAAGGTATTTATCAGACCCAAAGTCAACATTTGAACACAATTTGTTTTGTTATTAAAAACAGTGAAGATTGAAAAACAGAAGACAGCCGGACTTGTCGTGGTTTTGACTTTGACCCAAGACTAAAACCACTGGCCTCGGGCCTGCGGTCCAGTGTAACATCTCTGAATTTTTACATTTCTCCAGTTTCATCTGTTCACCATAATACTTTGATTGGTATTCCTTTTCTCTTTTTAAAAATTTTGTGGCGTCTAGTACAGTCATGTCATATTTGTTTGTTGTATATGAATTAGTCTATAAATAGCAAATGTGGATTTACGGAAATTTGCAGATCAGTATGAACAAAAGATTCATTTTAAATGGATGACATGTTTCAAGTCTATACACAATAAAACATGTAGAGATCAAGTATGAGCCTCACATACTGTTTTAGTTAGTATTAGCATAGATAACACAAAAACTAAACCCAGCACCAACTCTCAAAGCAGCAACACATTCCATTTGTTGTACATTTGTATGCCTACGATCTACATTGTGAATGTCATGGTGCACTGTCCAATGAATACATTAGTTTGTGATGCACACAGTGTATTTTATGCAAGTGCAAGTGATCTCAGTTTATAATTAGAAAATAAAAATTCATCAACAAGTAACTATCTGAATGAAGGAATGAACGAACTACATGTATTGTCAAAGATGAAAAAGGAAGACAGTTATCTTGACATAGTTGACATAGTTGTGTAATATGTAAGTGTGCCAGACTGAGACAGTCAGCCTTGGAGCACAGCTGTAGTCTCAACCCAGCTTCTCTTCCTTACTGACTTTCTTGAAGTCTCCTCTCTTTCCCCAGTCCGTTTTTATCCAGTATGGTTCGATGAGACAGCCCTGGCATACAATCCGCACTGAGCGGATCATCATCATCATCAGCAGCATCTTTCTCCTGCATTGACTTCATCTCATAATCCCCTCATCTGTGCCATTCTTCTCTTCACCCGCATCTTACTAGTCCCCTCCCCCGTTTGGCCAACCCTTATGAATTTATCATGAGCATCATCACCGTCATCGTTAAAGGAGTAGGCCTTTGTATGGTGACTGCCCTATGTTTGGACACCCCTACAGTTTCAACAACCCTATGTTTTTCGATAACCCTCATGATACACGTTAGGGTTAGGATGAGGAAAACACATTAACTGGTAGGGGTGTCGAAACATACAGGTGTCGGAACATAGGGATGTTGAAACATAGATTTGTAACCCTTTGTACAAATCTAGAAATACTTTTTGAAAAATAAAAAAGTGAAATAGTTCTTCAAGAAAATGTTATTGAAGAACTTGAGCACATGGAAAGTGTTGATTGTTCAGGGCTTCATATGTATGCGTGCATCTATTCTCTTAAGTGGTTCTTTAAAAAAGATTATTTAATGATTGATATTACCAAGTTGACATCCTTTGACCCTGTGTAATGTAACATTAAAAATAAGGAATTCTAAAACAGGTGGTTGTCAATTCTTAAGGATCCCTCTCAACGTGTAATGAAATTTAAAAGGTTAGAGGTATACAATGTACGTCATTTATCTGTACTGTGATGTATAGGTGTAGGCGTACGCGTACAATGTGAATTTTGTACATTTACTTTTTAAAATATTTTTTAAACAACATCTTCACAAAGAGCAATGTAATCCAACACCTAAATCTGTGAACTCTGCCAGTGGTAACTTGACCTGACGTCACTGTTAGCAAATCTAAAGGTATCCTTATCCTTATGGGAGGTAATGATGACAACCTCATCCCCCCCATCCTGCAGCTCTCTCCCCCCCTTTCTGCCTAGAGGTGGCGTCTGCTGACCTTTAAACCACTGTCATTCAAACTGGATTATCAATGCCTGCAAGTGTGCGAATGTACTGTTTAACAGACACCACTAAAGCACGGACACTCCATATTTTCTCATTGGGAGCAGTGTCTTGTTTGCGCCATGCCAAGGGGCAACATTACCTTGATGAAAAGAATCGGTGATACCAAGTGTACAAGGGATGCACAGAGAGAGTGAACGGCTGAATAGCAAAGATACAAAAGTCAGGGCTATGAAATTCTACGATTGAAATTTTTTTAATTTTGATATTGCCGTAGGTCACTGGCGTAATCTGTGTCAATGGGAGTGTGTTCCGAGAAGGGGAGATTATGTGGAGTGATTCTGGTTTGACGGGGAAAAAACATAGGGAACTATAAAATATTGACTTTGATTTATTACATGACGGCAGCATCATAGAACGTCAAATGTCCATTATGTGAATTGGAAGAGGACAGGAGACTGGAATTTACAACATGAACAGATTAGACAAGAAATCAGAGAGACGAAAACCAACAATAGACTTGAAGCGCTACATGCAGAGCTGACATAAACATGTACTAGAAAACTGAACCTGAAAAAGTGATGAGACCTGAGTAGAATAGTCACTATTCAAAATTAAATAAATAAATAAATAATACAGTAATTTTTGACAATAAATGAGTTGACTCGAGGCAAACAGTTTTCTGAGGTTTTAAAAGAAATCAGACTCGTACAGGAATCTCCACATATGAAATAATTTCAGCCCAACATTAACAAGCTCTAATGCACCATCCAAGCACAGGCTATTATTAGCATTGTGTAAGTGACAGTCCTGAGGTTACAAGTAGACATTCATTTATTCAGATGACATGCCCAAGGTTCATTATGATACTTGAGTCATTTCGTGATTCAGCCTTGTGCAGTTGTGTGAGTACAGTCAGTCTGAAACAATCAAGGCAATGTAGATATCAAGGTGTTATGTATATTACACATTCCACTATGGTTACCTTGCAAATATTCAGTACCATGCCACCCCAAGTTGTAAACAGATTTTGTCTTTTCCAAATGCATTAATATTACTGGGTTACCTGTGAATGATCTGCCCAGGGTTTGTTTTAATTTTTAAAGTGGCATTGGTTGATTTTTCGCTGAAATAAATACTTTTTAAGAATTGTTTTCTCTGAACGAATTAATTTTGACAGATGATGCTATTTGATTCAAAACAAAAAAAACATACAAAATGCTTTTGCATGTAACGCCGCGTTATGTGTATGTCACGGACAATGCACACAACAAATGTAACATGCACATTTGTTTGTTCATGGCTAATGGACGTGAGATAATGGTAGGATCCCGACAATAACTTATTTCAAGACTGACTAGAGATGATGTTTTAACTAGCACTGCACAAAAGAACTGTTGGTTCTCAGGTCATTTGATGTACATTGTGTACAAATCTAAGACAACTCAACCAACTCATTAACTTAACAAAGATTGTGTAAATTGTCAATTTGGCCAGTGGCCTTGCTGTTGGATAGAGTTCCATTGTATACTGTACACAGTATCCTGTTTATCTATCATTGCTTTGTACTGTCATGAGCATTGTCATGAGGAATCTACATTCGGAACAGTAACACCGGAACAGTAACACCGGCTTTCTAACTGACACTGTTTACATTTAGGCACATATTTTTGGTGAAGAGCTGATCAAAACGCATCAGGTCCTAATCAAGGTTTTAGCCAGGATTTGGTAAAAGGGTGTCCAAATTACTGGGTGTCCAAATTGTTCACTTACAATACATTTAGGCCATGTAAATGACAGATAAAACAGGGTGTCCAAATTTAAAACAGGGTGTCCAAAAGACACCCAGTCACCCCCTGGCTAACGCTATGGGGTCCTTTCCTAATATTATAAAAAAAATGCAAACTGATATTATGAACAATCAAGCATTATTTCTTCATTCCAAACCTTAAAAATGTATCCTAAATGAGTTCAACATTATTAAGTGTACACCAGCGCCAAACATGTTGATGAAGACCAAAGCCCACGCTTAAACAATTATCACTCTAACTAATGTACAGTCTCCAGTATTTGACTTAATATAAATGTAAATTACCTGTGGAACTGGGCACTAATTGCATGTTGTTCTTTTTGGCCTCGCGGACTCGCCGTGTCGAGCCGTGAGCTGAGTGAGGAGAACTTAATCATTCACTTCATGTTATGTATAGGTAAATAGTCTCCTTTTGGCGTGACTGATGCTGACTCCTTACCAGGCCGATGAGTAATTTGTAAACAGAGTGCTATTTTTATTTTGTTTTTGAGGAACTAATCAAATTGGACGCACATTTATTTTAGAGCTGTTATTGGTTAAACAAAAATAGGGTGTTCATTTACGTTTATTTTCCTAAACAGTTAAACGGAACTTGTGACTTCCGTTGAGTAGTTTAACTGTTTCTAAGGAGCCGGGCCCAATTTCGTAGAGCTGATTGAGCAGAAAATATTGCTTAACAATTGTCTGCTAAGCAGAAATGAGCAGGACACCAGTCACAAATTGTACATGTAACATGGTAGTTTGGCTGGTAACCTTCTTCTGGTAAGCATAATTTTGTTGTGCTTAGCTACTTTTTGTGAAAGTGGGCCCAGATGTCAGCACACTTTCAAGGATTAAAAATAGAACACTGCAACCCAGTTTTTAACGTCAAAAAAACGTATTGAGTTTCTCGTCCGGACTTTTTTTTTTTAAAGGAGGAGGCAGGGCTTTACTATTTACTACTTTTTGCTATTTTTTTCCAAGATGGTCGTCATGCTAAATATGGCTGGCCAAGTTATATTTATTCACAGATATTGTGCTATTTGAGTATACTGACAATGCAATGTATGACAAAACAAATGATTTGCATAGTCCACTTGCTAAGCAAGTTTCAAAATTTGAAAACGGCTGTTGTATTGCAAAGGTGAAAAAAGAGTCTAGACAAATTCTAAGGCGAAAAAACCCCAAGGAACTTCAGATTTTTTTTCTGAATTTTACTCTCTTTTTTTTCTTTTCTTTTTTCTGAATAGTAAATAGTAAAAATAAGGCAGCGGGTGGGGACGAGAAACTTGTTACTTTTGTTACTTGGCCTAAGACAAATCGCAGGGATTGGAAATAAAGTAGTACATTTGTAGGGGGGTTCCATGGATAGTGTCTGGGCTACCATTTTATGCATCTTAGAGAAAAGGAAGGTCTCTCTTTTTTGTTTACTGTGGGCTGGCAATTAACACATTGCAATACACCATTTCACTCAGGCTTTAATACAGGCTCATGTCAACATGCCAAGGTAAAGATTACTAACCATTAATCATTTGTAGTAGCATACTGAGTGGATCACTTAAAGAGTACAACACCACGGCACAATTTCATAGAGCTGCTTTTAAGTGCGCAAAAAAAAGCAAAACACATGCTTACCAGAAAAAGGTTACCAGCCAAAAGACCATTACATGTATGTACCGTTTACAAAGGTTTCCTTCTTATGTTTGCTTAGCAGAGCATGTTTAAGCTTCTTATTTATAATATAAGCAGCTCTGTGAAAATGGGTGTACATATTGTAGGTTTGATACTTCCCTTAGTCATTGCCTTGGTGCCCCTTGAAATGTTCCAGTAAAAATTGAAATTTGCCTCGTTAAGAGGTGCTCCTAAATTGGGAAAAAATGCCTTGCCCTTGCAAAAACTACATGTAGTCATTAGTTCAACACAGATCTTTCCACTGTACAAAACTGTTGTATTAATTTACATTGTTCATGTTTTATCATTACAGGTATTTTGTACAGGAATTTGAAATTATAGTAACAATGATTTATTCTTTTAATTCCTCAAGTGACATTTTTAAAATTATTTAAAACACAGGGTAGATTGCTTAAATAATGTATTTTTAATGTTATTCAGCATTCTCCCTTAACAGTTAGTCCGCTTGCCACATTCCAGTTAAAACACCTTAGTCCTTAGTCTACTACTGAGAACCATTCAAAAGTCCCTCCAGGTGGTTTGGCTGGCTAGTTCAGTGTTGAAAAACATCCCTATTTCATTATTATTAATGGTTTATTTATTTCATCATTACTGGGTAAAAGACATTCACAGTATAAATACTGAATTATGGTCTTATTTACAAATTGGTAGTTAATTAATAAAATAACAAAGCAAGAAACGACAAAATGCACATATGAAAAATAGTGCCAAAGAATAAAAGGGCAAATGGCCCGGAATTACACAAAGAGACAAAACTTAGTCCAGTACTCTCACTACACAGATCAAGATAAATTGCACTAAGATAAAAACAATTGAAGTTTAAAATTGGAGTTTAAAAACAAGTCACAGACAGGTCTCAGAGGAACAGCAGGCAATTCCCAATAGCACCCAAAACAAGGACAGCAATAAAAAACTATCATTTGATGTATGGACTACTGGTATATGAAAAAGCTGGTGGACTAGTGAAATGACAAGCTAACTAGTCCCGGTGGCCAGTCACTAAAAATGTTAGGGCAAACCCTAGTGTTATTGTAGTACCCACTTTGTAGTATTCAATTGGTACTAGTTCAACATATTTTTTGATACATTTTTCTTTGTATTTCTTAATCTTTTCTTGTACAGAATATGGAAGAAAGTGACGGACAACATGGGGCAAGTAATGCCGCTAGATTGGAAGAACTCACACACAAGAAAACTACACATGCCAACCCTCAACTTGTGTACAAACCAGGTACTGTAGGAAATACAAATAGCCTTCTTGAGGATACAGATCCCTTGCATTGGCCGCTATCACTGAGGCCAAACTCTCAGCCAATGTTCGGTCTTCGTTGATCTCAGTGAGGGCACTGGCTTGTGACGTCATTTACAATTGGTCTACATGTATAATGAGTTGGTTTACACACTACCAAATTCATACATTTTATATGCTGTCAAAATCAGAAACAAACAGTCATGTACGTGTAGACATGTAGGTTCATAGTATGTACACATGTGTAGTTTGTAATTTCAGAAATGCTTGAGAAATTAAAAAAAACACACATTAAAGTTACATAAGTGCATTTATAAACAAGTAGTAAACAAATTTATGTACAAATGCAAATTGCACATTTAGTGCCCCAATTATCTATTGAAAATATTGAATGAATTTCTACATGTACATTTGTTGTGCACATGATACATGTTGTTTGACAACAAGAGGATTTAAGTGATCTACGTTAAGCCGGGTTCATCCTTCAAATTCGAATGCTAATGGGACGCGAATTTGAAGTCTCTAACTCTACGTTCGCACCGAAAATTTTGCAACTTGGATTTAGCAAATTTCAACTTCAGCGAATTGTTCATTGCGAACTGTAACTTCAAATTTACTTTACATTCGCATTCTGAAGTACATTAACCAGGCTTTAATTTCCATAATCTAGTCTTATGCCTTCCCTTTAGGAGGAGAAAAACCAGGGCAAAGGTCAAAGTTGTTTTTGTAACTTGTGTACAGGTTAAGTATGATCTGAAACTGCTGAACTTTTATTCAGGATAATTAACAAATGGATGACTACTGTTTTTTTCAGTAATTTGATATTTTGAAAAGTGCAAGATCTGAACGGAAATGGCTCCCCATGTTGTCTGCCCATTGGTTTGAGTAGGCACTCAAGCCTTTATGCTTCCCAACCTTATTCCTACCGGGATAAGGTTACCTGCCAAAATAGCATGTCAAACGTACCATCTGTGACTGGTATCCAGCTTATTTTTGCTTGGCAGAACATTTTAAAGTCAAAATTTTCTGTTTTTAAAAGCAGCTCCATGAAATTGGGCCCTGGACCCAATGTCATAAAGCATGTAAGCACAAAAACTTACTAAGCACAGAAAAATCCTGCTTAGCAGAAACAGGTTACCAGCCAACATTCCATAAAGTTTATACTGTTGCCACCTGTGTTGCACTCATTTTTTTGCTTAGCAAAGAAATTAAGCAGCATTTTCTGCTAAACAGCTTTATGAAATTGGGCGCTGGTATCCTCAAGATTTTGATTGAGTGTCCTTACAAAATTTACAAATTTGCTGAGTACTAGGCCTAAACATGTAGTTTGAGTTTATTTCAGTTCCAATTTCTGTGGTGTCCAAGTTCAAGGCTGGCCACTGCTACTGATAACTGAAAGGATGTTATTATAGACTCTTGTATTGACCCAATCCACCTGACATCCTCACACCATAAATCTTGCTTGCGTCATTTTAGGAGTAAGTTTCCACATGTGTTACGTGTGTAGCCTGGTGCTTTTCAGGTGGTGCATGCAGTTAGAGGCATTCGATTATCTTTATCCATACATTTTGACTCCCAAAATGGCAGGCCATGCAGGGCTTGAATTGGGGGGAAAAACTCACAAGACTACAGGGCTTGTAGCTCAAAATACTTACTGGACCAGAACTTTGGTTACAAGACCAGAATTGAAATGAGAAGAAAAATGCCTACACAGTTTAATAATTGAACTGTTTGAGTTTGAAAAAGCACTAAGAGAAGATTTATCTCAGTTTGTAGTAAAATTATGGAAAAGTATTCTTCAATAATCAACAGATATTTTATAGGTCAATACTTGAACATGAACAAAAACCGCCAGACTTGTCTGGTCATGAGTTTACTGGCCCGATGCTAAAATCACCGGCCTCGGGCCTGCGGTCCAGTGTAAAATTCGAGCCTTGCCATGGTAGCCACATGTAATGTCAGTGCAAGGTGTTAATACTTTGAATGTGCACATAGACCATTGAATACATGTTACACATAAATATTTTAAGTACTGTAGGTAGTAGGTAGTGTTTAAACACAGGTGCATGTTGTCCAGGTCGTTTGCGGAATTGCTGTGAACGTGACACATCAGTCTCAGTGCCTTATGAGGACCATCTTGCTTATGAGGCGAGTGACAAAACTATTTCAAGCATTTCTAATACCCAATTAAAACATGACAGTTTTACAAACACATCAGGGTTCAATTTCATAGAATCGCTTAAACAGAAAATACCACTTAAACATTTTCTGCTCAGCAAGAATAAGCAGAATACCAGCCAAAGATTTTACATGTGACATGGTATTTTGGCTGTTAACCTTATTATGGTAAGCATAATTTTGTTGTGCTTAGCTACAATTTTTGCTTAAGTACCCTTGTGTAGCTCTAGATGAAATTTTGCCAGGTTGCAGTACCCAAAGTAATTTGTAACCAATGAACATCCAACACGTTTTGACTGGGATGAGTCCGTGTTTGGCATGATTAGGCTCTTTGATATTTTACATTTTAGGTAAGATCAGAGACATGTTTAACTAACATAATGAATAAATGCAGTTATTTTTAATGAAATGAAGAGTTCATCAATGGTTTTCTCTTGAAAATATTCAAAAAACTTCCCTGGAAACAGTTTTAGAAACTGCCATTTAAAATTGAACAGACTGGTACATAAGAGTAACTATAAATATAAATATGAATAGTAAACTTGCGGGTACAACCATGTGTAAAAGTCTCTTCAGGAGCAGAGTGGTTTTTGCCTCTTGAAGACGAGCAGAGTATACTGTTCGAAACGTCGAGACCAAACCGGCTCTTTTCAGAGCCAACACTCCCTCAAAAGAGACTTTTACACATGGTTGTACCCGCAAGTTTACTATTAATATTTATATTCAGCGTTGTAGCCACGGTGGGCGGCGGTGGGCGGGCCTGCCCAGCACTGACAATTTCCGCCTGGCACTTCGGCTGAAAAATAAACTGCCGCCCACCACAAAATTTCCCCTAAAATTAATAAAAAATGAAAAGTACTGCCGATATTGATCACATTGCAAGACTAAAATGTCATGTTTTTCGTGTTTTGTAATTTTAAATGCAGTTTGTAATTTTTTTGAGCCGGAATTTCGAGCAATAAAAACTCAAACGTGTTTCACACGTAACTTGTCTCTTGCATCTTGTGAAGTTTTCTTCGTGAAATGTGCCCTGACGTTTTTAACGAACGAACTCTAGTACAGTGTAGTAGGCGTACCGTCTACAGTCTGACAGTACACTATACAGACGCAGTGCGCTGGTACCGTGTACATATACATGATGTATGTATGTTCATGTGGTGTACACCAGCGCGCGCTGTGGTGGACCGTAGAGTGCACTACAAGTCTAGTCGTGGGTTTTTCGCGGGGATTTCACGCATTACATGTACACACAAACAGTATCGCCAGTCGCCACACAACAGTACGACGGGTGTGTAAAGTCTAGTGTACCAGTGCGCGTATCCCGGATGTAGGCATGTAAACACGTTCGCTTCGTTCTTGGTCCACCTGTCATGCTTGTAGTGTTAACAGCGCGCTGGGTTTTAAATTGATTGAGATCCGTGTCAATTTTAAGATGGCCACGCAACGTAAGCTGGACGATTTTTTTGGAAAATGGAAAAGATTGGAAGATGATAGCAATATATCTGGTGGTACAGCTTCAGTTAGTGCTGAGAATGAAACTGTATGCGCATTTCCCTCAATGGACCCCCTTCATGCCCTTGTAATGAGTTTCCATATATTGAGGCAGTAAAATTGTGGGCTCAAAAGAAAGACAGGAGATACAAAGTTAGATTAATGTAAAGGTAAGCTTCCCTCTTAATTGATAAGTTACAGTCACACAGCCACTGACACTGACAAGATAATTTATTATCTGCTCTATTTCACAAATGCATCACCTTTCTTCAATCTTCAACAATTATTTTGTATTAATACATTTTTGTAATTATATTTTAAAATTGTGATTCTTGAATCATACAGAATGTGCAAAATAAGTAACTGGAATGTTAATATTTAGCCCTGAAAACAATCCTTATAACAGAGGAACTTCTAAATGTGCTGCCAGTTGAAACCCCATAGAGGCGTTGCTCGTGCCCTTTGCTCACGTGGACGTGACACGCTGCGTACGTGCGCACTGCTCGCAATCTCTGACCAAATTTAAATTCAGCTGCCCACCACTAAAAATGTCCTAGCTACAACACTGTTTATATTTATAGTTACTCTTATTCTCCTCACCATGCAAAGCTTCAAACAACATTTAGACTGTACACAGTAACTTGTGACCAAATCTGGTTATGATCATGTTTTGATGGTGGGGCATATAGGGGAAGTGTTTAGAGGAATTGTGTATGTAATGGTTCAAGCATGGAATTTGGCAAACAGTCAAGAGTATGAGAACGTTATTTGGCTATAGGCCATCGCAGATTTGTCCTTTGAAAAAAATATAGGTAGAAAAACAAGCGATTTTTCAAAGTTATCAAAAAGGCTGCCATTGCTTACAAGTTATTCTACACATACTTTTTCAAAATTCAAATCTGCGATGGCCCTTTCGGCAAATACCTTTCTCATGACATATTGTGTGCTAAATTCATGCTTGTATCAGCAAAGGCAGAATTCCATCACCTACCTGCCATTCTATGAGTCTCTGAGAATTTGTATTCTCTTGCAGAACTGTCTTATTGTTTTATCCATTTGTATTTTTATTGCTTTTTTTTATTTTTTAAATGTACAACTTGTCTGTTCATTTTGTGTTGGTCAAATAAATAATAGTAATAATAATGTTGAAACTCTTTTCAAGTATGTTGGTAGCTAAATTTCTTATTTTAAAGTCATTCTAAAATAAGATGATGAATAAATTGTAAAACAAGGACTTTGTTGCCATTCCACAGAGAAATGGAGACAATCTTGACTTACCAGAGGACCATGAACTGACCCAATGTTTTGACATGCATTCCATGGTACTGTCCTCGATGCCACCTGAAGACCAAGACCCCTCCGTCACAGCAGATCGAGTTATTGAAGAAATAGATGAGCTTTTCCAGGTAGGAGACCATTACTGAATCATTTTGTTTTGCTAATTCAGACTGTTTGAGTCTACGGCATTGAGGTAGAAACCTCTGCATGCAAGGACAAGATAACGACTTGTCCAAGGACAAGATAACAACTTGTCTTCGTGTTTGGATTCATTTTTTCCGATCTGTCGTGTTTGTGCTTTTTTCGTTTAAACCGTACAAGTCTCGCGCCTATTCAAACATGTTTGGGACCACTTTGGTCCACGTACATTGCTTTAATGTGTGAAAGAAACAAACGCATGCACTTTAACGGGTCCCAATGTACGAATAGGCGGGAGACTTGCACAATCTATGACTGCTAATTTTTCCATCGCCTGTGGAGAGCTTGATTTTAGGGGAGAAATCCACAAGACCGCAGAATCAAAGTTGGAAAAAACTCACAGTTTAGATAAACTGTTCATATTTGAACAAGTACAAAGAGAATATTGATCTCATTTGTCTTTTGGGTAAAGTATACTAATAAAGATATTAACCAGACTCAAAGTCAACATTTGAACAGCATTTTCTTTATTAAAGATGTTAGTAATGTTACACAGCGAGGTATTCTTATTCACTTGAAAAGAACAAGACTGCTGGACTTTTCCACTCGTGAGTTTAGTGGTCTGACTCTAAAAATCACTGGCATCGGGCCTGCGTCCAATGCAATTTTGGAGTCCTGCTGTGGTATTACTCATTTCCTTTATGAGTGAAAACTAGCAGTATACATGTAGACCTTTCTATTGTTTATAAACATTGACCACCAATATCTATAGGCAGCCTCGACTTGCACAAAATTGATAACTGGATTGGCACAATTAAAAAAAACAAAAAAACATTTGCTTCCTTTGCTATGAAGAATATCAAGTACTTTGATTTATTTTGGGTGGCAACTATTAATCCGTCAGTGATTTTGGCTGATTTGATAGAATTTATTATAAATGATAAATGATTGTACTTTTTTGCTGTGAAGACCGCAGATACTTTTGCCAACCATGGTTGGCAAAACTTGCGGCTGTGAAAGGTCTATACAAACATGCCCGGCGAAAGCATGGTTGGAAGAAAAGTTTGCACAAAAATAGTCTAATTTGTTTCACTCCATTTTATTGTTTGAATCATCTAAACAAAATCAAGTTGTCGCCATTGTTTTCCCTTCACATTATTATTGTTGTCAGAACTATGGGCTAAATTGCTACAGCTACAAGTTTGCAAATGGGGTTTGTCTTCGTCCATGCTCTATGTATTTGGCATTGTTAAATACATTTAAATTAACAAGAAAATAATCCACAAAAACTGACTCTGTCTGGTTTTGATAATCGGAAGGGAAAGCGATTTACATTACACCAACTAAATTATTCTTTTATGGTTTATTTAAATGAAAGAACAGGCATGATGATACTTTATTATATACAAAATTTTAAAAATTACGTGCTTTTAATGTTCTCAAATGCTATTCATGAATGTTAAAGAGGGTCTCCAAGGTCAAATTCAGTTTTGCGATGCACTCAATTTCCAATAGATAGAGTCCTTAAATAAAAGTGGAACAAATTACAAATCTCTAACCTCACGTTAAAATGGTGTAAGATGCCATTGTATTTTATACCCATCCAAAAACATTCAATGGCCAGATATTTGAAATATATGGATCCTTAAATTTTTATTTTGGATTTTTTTTAGTCCATTCCTGAATTTAGATGATATCTAATCAAAACGGCGTTTTGACTGAATGCTTCCTCAATGTTTGTTCCAAAGGTGTGACAATTTTTAGTACTTACATCATGTAGTATGACAAGTGGACTTTACATGCACATGTACAAGGTGCCAAAAAAAAAGAATGAGTTGTCAATTTCGCACGTTGCATTTTTATACATGTGTGTATGCATGCATATATCATGTACCAATGACATCTACTCTACGTTTGCAGCAGTATTAAGTTGGGTCCCATCCTCAATGCCAAGGTCATGCAGCCAGCATCAGCATCTCATGATTCAATGGTTGCCAGTCCGAGTGGAAAATGCTGGTGCCTGACTGTCTGTGACATTTTCTCCATCGTAGAGTGATAGATTTTTGTCAAAGACTGGGAATCTGCTGGAAGATGTGGTGAGAAGGAGGATGTTTCATTAGCATGTGCAAACACATTGAGGGTTTGAAGTCTTAAAGCACCAACTGCTCCAGAATTGTGCCCCCAAGGGCGGGGCAAACTACATTATCATTTCTTGAGTTTTGGTTTGCTGCAGTCTGCTTGACAATCTGAGCTTAAGACATGAAAAGATTCCAGGGAGTGGCCCAGGGGTGGGTCAGACTGCATCCAGGTCTTGAATTTTGGGTAAAATGCCACAATACCGCAGGGCTTGTAGATGAACATTTTTGCTGGACTGGAATTGATTTTACAAGACCAGAATCTAAACAAGAAAGAACTTTCTACAAGTTTGACATATAAACTGTTCTATTTGAACAAACTTTAAGGGAAGATTTATATTAGTCTAATACTTTTAT
Organism: Plazaster borealis; assembly: GCA_021014325.1. Taxonomy (NCBI): domain Eukaryota; kingdom Metazoa; phylum Echinodermata; class Asteroidea; order Forcipulatida; family Labidiasteridae; genus Plazaster; species Plazaster borealis. The sequence goes on from CM037472.1 coordinate 19,208,421, forward strand.
AGGCGAGTGTACTTTGATACTGGACAGAATTGAAAGATATTTACCAGACTCAAAGTCAACATTTGAACATCATTTTTTGTTAATTTAAGATAATTACACAGAGAGGTAATATTTAATTGAAAAACACAAGAAAGTCAGACTTGTTCGGTCCTGAGTTTACTGAACCAAAGCTAAAATCACTGGCCTCGGGCCTGCGGTCCAGTGTAAAATTCGAGCCCTGGCTTAATTTCTTGAGTTTTGATTTGCTGCAGTGGGCTTGTCAATCTCAGCTTAAGACATTGGATGATTCTAGGGAGTGGTCCAGGGGTGGGGCAGACTGCATCATTTCTTGAGTTTTGGTTTGCTGTAGTGTGCTTGTCAATCTCAGCTTAAGACATTGGATGATTCTAGGGAGTGGCCCAGGGGTGGGTCAGACTGCATCCAGGTCTTGAATTTTGGGTAAAATGCCACAATACCGCAGGGCTTGTAGCTGAACATTTTTGCTGGACTGGAATTGATTTTACAAGACCAGAATCTAAACAAGAAAGAACTTTCTACAAGTTTGACATATAAACTGTTCTATTTGAACAAACACTAAGGGAAGATTTATATTCGTCTAATACTTTTATAGGCGAGTGTACTTTGATACTGGACAGAATTGAAAGATATTTACCAGACTCAAAGTCAACATTTGAACATCATTTTTTGTTAATTTAATTTAAGATAATTACACAGAGAGGTATTATTTAATTGAAAAACACAAGAAAGTCAGACTTGTTCGGTCCTGAGTTTACTGAACCAAAGCTAAAATCACTGGCCTCGGGCCTGCGGTCCAGTGTAAAATTCGAGCCCTGGCTTAATTTCTTGAGTTTTGATTTGCTGCAGTGGGCTTGTCAATCTCAGCTTAAGACATTGGATGATTCTAGGGAGTGGTCCAGGGGTGGGGCAGACTGCATCATTTCTTGAGTTTTGGTTTGCTGTAGTGTGCTTGTCAATCTCAGCTTAAGACATTGGATGATTCTAGGGAGTGGCCCAGGGGTGGGTCAGACTGCATCCAGGTCTTGAATTTTGGGTAAAATGCCACAATACCGCAGGGCTTGTAGCTGAACATTTTTGCTGGACTGGAATTGATTTTACAAGACCAGAATCTAAACAAGAAAGAACTTTCTACAAGTTTGACATATAAACTGTTCTATTTAAACAAACACTAAGGGAAGATTTATATTCGTCTAATACTTTTATAGGCGAGTGTACTTTGATACTGGACAGAATTGAAAGATATTTACCAGACTCAAAGTCAACATTTGAACATCATTTTTTGTTAATTTAATTTAAGATAATTACACAGAGAGGTATTATTTAATTGAAAAACACAAGAAAGTCAGACTTGTTCGGTCCTGAGTTTACTGAACCAAAGCTAAAATCATTGGCCCCGGGCCTGCGGTCCAGTGTAAAATTCGAGCCCTGGCTTAATTTCTTGAGTTTTGATTTGCTGCAGTGGGCTTGTCAATCTCAGCTTAAGACATTGGATGATTCTAGGGAGTGGTCCAGGGGTGGGGCAGACTGCATCGTTTCTTGAGTTTTGGTTTGCTGTAGTGTGCTTGTCAATCTCAGCTAAGACATTGGATGATTCTAGGGAGTGGTCCAGGGGTGGGGCAGACTGCATCATTTCTTGAGTTTTGGTTTGCTGTAGTGGGCTTGGCAATATGAGCTTAAGACATTGGATGATTCTAGGGAGTGGCCCAGGGGTGGGGCAGACTGCATCATTTCTTGAGTTTTGGTTTGCTGCAGTTGGCTTGTCAATCTCAGCTTAAGACATTGGATGATTCTAGGGAGTGGCCCAGGGGTGGGGCAGACTGCATCATTTCTTGAGTTTTGGTTTGCTGTAGTGTGCTTGGCAATCTGAGCTTAAGACATTGGGTGATTCAAGGGAGTGGCCCAGGGGTGGGGCAGACTGCATCATTTCTTGAGTTTTGGTTTGCTGCAGTGTACTTGTCAATTTCAGCTTAAGACGAGGGCGCTCCTAGGGAGGAGTCAAGGAGTAAGGCAGACTACATCCTTTCTTGTGTTATGGCTAGCTGCAGCATGCGTAACTGTCAGAGCTTAAGACGTCAGAGTGCAGCTCTAGGTTGGGGCAGACTCATTGATTTTCACAGCCAACGATTTGGATGGTTTATGTATAACCATGCAGGTAGAAACGTACATCCCCTGTGCATGTAGTCACGCAGCAAGATGAATTAAATTTGTTTAAAAGAAAGACTTACATTTTAGATAGATGGATATACTGCCCTTGACTAGCCACTCCTTGGAGACATGTAGGGAAATGGTGCAACACAGGATTTTCCTTTTGACAATTTTGGCTGTAAAATACAATATGATTAGGTCATTGTAAATGAACTAATTAGTTTGTTTGCTGCATCAGTGCTCAATCTGCTCTTGTCACATATTATTTGATATGCTGTATACTGGGTGTGAGATGGTGGATCTGTGGCCATCCCTCCACAGTCTGTGTCCATGGGCCTTATTAACATACATGTACTATTACATTGTAGAAGGCACACCTGATAATGACCAAGTTGTACATGTCGTGCACTGTGTACAGAGTGCCTCGATGGCCTTTTCATGTTATTTTTAACACGATGTTTTTAATAAATTGAATTGGAATTGAATTTAATATGTACACTATGTATAAAAATGCATAATCTCTTCATGGCATGATATTTGTATCAGTGTCCCATGTTATCATTCCTACATGTATGAAGGCATTTAATTGGATTTCTGACTATTGACTGAGAAATTGGTATCAGGCATTGCATATTGGCATTGCAGAACATGTACTGCCCGACTATTGACTGAGAAATGGGTATAGGCATGGCATACTTAACTGTACATTGACATTGCATACATAAAATGTACTGCGTACTGGAAATTGGCATTGTACATAAACAGGTACATACTATAACATGTGCTACGTACTGGATATTGGAATTGTACATGTACAATGTACATTGTATACTATAACATGTACTGTGTGTTGTACATGGAAATATGCACACTACCATGTGCTGCGTACTGGATTGTGTAATCGCACGCATGCCATTCGCACCCATGATGCATTGACATGTATTCCGCATGTTTATGTATCCACTAAGCTAGCACCTATATAGTTACTGAAATGATGTATTTCTCACAGGAGATTTTATGCGGATGTCTTACATGTACATACATGTACAGCATGTGTAGACTTCAACCAGTCAGAAGAGAAACCTTTGTTGGCATGGAAACAAGTACTGTTTATCATAATGTGTAATTTTGACGTGTATACATTAGCTGTGCAAAACTCCACGTACACATTGCTGTAATTTGGTAAACAAAAAACAGTCATTCGGGTATTAGACCTAACATTGACCGCACTAATGACCTCACTTTTGCTAAAAATACGCGGCTGTCAGACAAACATTCCACCACTGACACGATCACCGCATCATCGGCACACCAAACCGCACTAGTAGTGCAAGTCAGTACGCGCAAGTGAGATTCATGTTGTCTGAGAACCGGGTACTGAGCTTCTATTAGCATTAGTGTGGAGTGCTATTGGCAGAATGTTTATTATTTCTCAGGAAGAGACTTACATGTACATGACTTGTAATATTGTATGTAAATGTACAATTTTGCAATAACCACACTATGTACTATTGTAGTCTTATGTAGCACACGTATCTACCAATAAGGTACTCAAGGCGCTTGAACAAACAGAAATATTTTAGACAGATTTTTGAATTGTATGTATATTGTCATTTTCCTTGCTTTTAAATAGTGTACAATGCACGAATACCAGTCATCTCGCCCCCCAGCAAAGTCGCCCACTACAAAGTCGCCCCTCAGCAAAGTCGCCCATGACAAAGTCGCCCCCTCACTTACAAAGTCGCCCCCTGTCAAAGTCACCCCTCACAGAGTCGCCCCCTGACAGAGTCGCCCCCCAACAAAGTCGCCCCCGACACAGTCGCCCCCTAACAAAGTCGCCCAGTGTATGGTTGAGCGACGTTAAAGCCATAATATCACAAAAGTGAGGGCGCTTTTATATTTTGAAACAATTTATTAGTACTGGGGGAAGACGAAATGTAGACAGATCTGTTACGAAGGCGGCGATTTTGAGTAATGCTACGGGATTTTGAGCGTGCACGACGGGTTTGAGCGTGTTTAATATTTGTGTTGTAGAGTAGAACAATACGAGGAAGCCCAGATGGTTAACATGCAGGTACGGCTAATAAGTGAGAGGAGGCTGACGAAGCGCCAGCGACGTGCTACCACGCTCAACCAGGCACGTATTTTTAAACTGTGGGACACGTACACCGACGGCGAAATCGGTGCCAAGAAACTATTACGTGGTTGCGCCGCCCTTTTTGGCAATGCACCATGACGAGGCGTAAAATGTAATTCAGGCCAATTCAAAGTAAAAGAAGAAACTAGCTAATTAGTTATCTAGCGGCCTAACATTTCAACAAAAGCGGAGAGTTTTCTCAAAAAGACAAATCGAATTAATTAAAAGTTATTGTGGTTTTTTGTTTTGTTTTTTATTTCTTAAAAAAAAATAAAAAATAAAAAAATCGTTTTTTATATTTGAAAATACTACTTTTTCCAACTTCAAACTTTAAAATATTTGTTATTTCCGTGTAACTGATGGTTTGTTTTTAGTTGCATTTATTTACTTATGCTTACATATAAAGAACTAAATTTTATTCGCGAATTTATTTAAAGTTATGGTGGTTATTTATTTGTTTTTAAATAAAGTTTTTTAAATAATTGTTTTCTTTTTTAAATTCAAAACCTTCTTTTTTTATAGTCTATATGTTGTTTAATTGAATAAAAGTTTGTTAATTCTATTACTGATGTGTTTTGATACATTATTTGATGTTCGTGAAGTTTTACTGTTGTGATAAGTTGACAGGAGACAAAATCACTAAACATGTCATAATAACTGTTTCTTGTTAAAACAAATTTAGAGGAAAAATTAACTAAAAATATCAGGTATAAAAATATGTTTCCGGTACGGATTAAAAATTATGCACAGCAATAATTATATATACAATCTTTGATTGGCATGCTTAATTTAATTCAGAAAACTGTCTATGTTCGATTCAGATTTACATAATATTAGAAGGCCAATTCAGGATAAAAAGAAAACAGCTAATTAGTTATCTAGCAGTGACATTTCGACAAAAGCGGAAAGGACAAAGCATACGCCAAGCCTGGATTCTCCAATGGTTGAATATAAACCGTTGACAAAGGGCGCCCTCACTTTGTGAAATCTTCTTTGTTAGGGGCGACTGTGTCGGGGGGCGACTTTGTTGGGGGGCGACTCTGTCAGGGGGCGACTTTGTGAGGGGCGACTTTGACAGGGGGCGACTTTGTAAGTGAGGGGGCGACTTTGTAGTGGGCGACTTTGCTGGGGGGCGACTTTGTAGTGGGCGACTTTGCTGGGGGGCGAGATGACTGGTTTCCCAATGCACTATATGTAATAACACAATTGTAATATAGAGTTTATTGATTAAACTGTCCTTGGGCATGTACTTTTTATGTAAATAACATTGGGGGGGGTGGAGTAATTGCTGTTCAGACCCATCCAATACCTTAATTCCAAGTCATAATTAACTGAGGGCTCACCACAAGATGTATTACTGAATAAAACCAACAGCTCATAAGTAAATTCTTCAGATTGGCTGCTTTCAGTACACACCCTTAACTGCTTAATTTGAGCATGTGCCACAAGAGCACACATAGATGACACCTTCCCTCTTCCGAGATGAACCAGGCTGGTTTATAACAGCATCCTGTAGTGTGTGTTGAATACATAGACACTAAAATTAAAATAAAAAACACTTCGCTGTGTAGGACTGATGAATAAATGGACCGAAATTAATCGTCTGGAATGCAAGAATGCAATTAAAAGAGGACTGAGCAAATTATGCGCAGCATTTCACCAACATTTATTAAGTAGGGCGTTTTGGTTGCATGCAAACTGTCCACATAAAGTCCACAATTTAATTGTTTTAAATTTTTATTCAGATGAGGTGCTTTGTTTTTTATTTTTAACTGCAGGACCTGTTCATGTACTTTTATAAAATCCTTTATGATTAAATTGACAAAATGAAATTAACAAATTTGCCAATGCAAAGCAGGCATGCGATTTCTCCAGATGTTTTCCTGAATTCAGGATTTTCTCAAAACCTCCTTGAGCATTCAAATTTTCTTGTAGTAAAGCAGTCACAAAAGGGAGAAAGAAATAGTCCACATTGTGTCCAAACCTGGAGTTTTGTCTTTCTGATGATGCACAGAGTCTTTAAACCTCCTGAATTGTAACATCTAAGAGGTTCTGGGTCTGGAACCCTGGGGCCTGCAAGCCATTTTGGAGGAATTTTCACATTCGTCACATTCGTCAAATCTCATCCCTGACAAAGTCTTGCAAAGCCCGGAAATGTTCCCTCTTTTTTTCTTTTTTCTTTTCTTTTTGTCCCCTTTTTTGTTGACAAACTGCAGTTTTATGCCTTTGTACATAAGAATGTTAACATAATCCCTGAAAAACATCTACATGGCCAAATTTCATCGCTCTGCTTACCACCGAATTCTGCGCTTGCGATCACTATTCTTCGCTTACAGGGCAAGCGCCGAAATTCTGCGCTAGCTGTATAAGCAAAGAATGCTTTATAGTAATGTGGATTATGCACATCTCCATCAAACCAGATAGAGATGAAGGTACTCGGCCTGAATACCAACAATGTAACAGACCTGCAGCCGATTTCACGAAACTTTATGCGACTTCGTAAATCCACTTGGGCAAGATTTCTTGTAGTAAGTGGTGCACAACTTACGCAATAAATGTTGCGGAAGTGGACTTACGCAGTTGCGTAAAGTTTCGTGAAATCATCTGCTGGTCCCAATTTCATAGAGTTGCTTACAAGCAGAAAATATTGCTTTTTAATTTTCTGCTCAGAATGTACATGTGACATGTTATTCTGGCTGGTAACCTTATTCTGGTAAGCATAAAATTTGTAGTGCTTAGCTACTTTTTGTGCTAACTGTGAAAAGCCCGGCCCTGTACATGAAAACTTGTTATATTTGTTTTTCCTTTCATTTTTGATTTCCTGAAGTGACTTCAACTTAAATCAATCAATAGTTGGGTTTTTAATAGCCTCTGTTTTTATCATCTCTCTTTCCCTTTTCTTCGTACCACCACAGTCAGATTCTTCGCCCGATGACCAAGTCGACGAGGACTCATTATCAAACATCTCCCGTGAGTTACAAGCTCTTAGAGAACGCTCCATCACCACCAGCAGCTACGAGGAAAGCCAGCTTGCCCAAGGTGCGATTGTGTTCACGTTTGATTTAATCTTTTGGTCCGTGTTTTGTTTTCCCCTGCTCCAGATTTTCGCTCTGGGAAAAAAATAACAGTGACGCATTTTTCTTGTCTGCGGGAAAGTTTGCTACACTCCCTGGAGGAAATGTCTTTGAGATTGTTTTAGTGTTTGAGGAGGCATTTATGAAAGGTCAAATAAACTGGATGCTGTTAATTTTCTGTTGACATAAACAGAGGAGAAAAACTCAAGTGGAAGACAAATAATTTTCTTTGGATGAAAAAAAAATTCCTTGATCACTTTGTTTTGTGTTTGTTCTTAATTGCCGTGCATACACTCCTACACTGTGTATGGGTGTTTGTTGTTGCATTGCCATAAGGCAATGGTGAGCTTTTATGCAAACTATGCCAGAGATGTAATACGGTGGAATTTGATAATGCATGTCAGAATGCTGGAGGCACTGCGTCCTCTTCACAAACACACAAGGGTGTGTGCGGTTATTAATGAGGAAGTCTGATAATCGGGTATTCTTCAAAACAAGACTTGCCCAGTACTAGTACATGTGTACATGTTGTACATGCAGATGCAAGTGCAACTTCACATTTCAGCATTGAAAGTCTCGACTACGCCCCCTCCACACAGACCTGCCATTACCACAAGCCTAGATATAAAGTCCACCAACCACCATCTTCAGGGTTTTTCCTGGGATTTTTCTAAACTGTGGGGCATTCTGGACCCAAAATTTTGAAGTTTACATGAGCATGCTGAATTGAAACGAGGTCCTCGGAATGTTTTTTCTCAGGTTTTTCTTTGGTTTTAAAAGTCCTACTGTGCAATCTGGGGGCATTTTAATTGTAAATTATTTTTATGAATTTTGTGAATTTGATATGAATTCAAAAAAGTAATATTAATAAATTTTGTATTTTTTGGTTTGCGTATCCACTGTAATTTGTACGTATTAGAACCCCATTAGTTGAAGAAAGTTTTGGATTTGCCAATAAAAAGTATGTAGACAGATTTGAATCACCAAAACTCACCTCAAGGTGAGTTTTGGAGATTTCAAAATTTCCTTAGTGTCCGTTTGTGAATGTTGCGGCCGGAGATGCGGTTGGGACCCGCTGTCAGGACGCTAAAACGTGGAAAAACAAGTGACTGTTTTTGCTGTTTCTTCAACAAGTAGACACTGTATTCAGCTGAAACTTTCACAGGCGACTTAAGTTATATTGTATCTTTATTGACAACTTGGCCTATAAATCAGCATTACGTTGACAAAAACCAATCTATGACCATACCTTCAAAACGAAGTTACCTTATGTTTTCCTTTTTTTTCTACGTACAAATTGTTTGTTGCAAAAGTAAAGCATACATATTTTATATGTGTACATGTATACGTACATATTGCAAAGAATTATCTGCAGTACTATATTGGTTGCCGATTGTGCAAGAAATTACCTTTGCATGTTTGACCCTTGGCCTTTTTATTTCATTGGGTCAAGTGGTTGTTATGGGCGGTCGCAATTGGATATGCTTCATAATATACAAATATCCACCACAATATTTGTGATTCTTTTTAAGCATAACAAGAAAAGCTGCTGCTCTGATTTGTTATCTTAACCCTGCCCTACATTGATGAAAATCCACACTAAGACTATAATATCTCTGTGGCGATATTCCTCTGTGACCCTCGTCTAATGCGTTATTCATTCTGGGACGCGTTGTGGAGAAGAATTTTGTTTTCAAGGGCAACTACCTCAGCCTAAAATAAATACTAAATATTAAGCTAGCCCTTGCTCTATGAAGATGCTTTTAACGCTGTCAGTAATCGCCACTGCAGGCTTGGACTCCCTGTCAGGAAATCTTTTCCCGGAGGTAAATTCAAGTCGTCAGCGGTCCCATTTTGAACTGTTTCCCTCGCTGAGCATGACTGAGCTCAGTGGTGTGTAACAGGGTTCCTGACCATGTGCAGGACGTTCAGCTAGCCAGTCAGATTGAGTCAGTGTGACAAGCCGAACTGTCGGTAATAACGGAAACATTTGCTTGTACGTTGGGATAGGGTTTTGTTTTTCCAGGTTGTCTCGTTTCGCTTGGTAAAACAGCCTCGTGGGGGAATGTGTTGGACCTGCCAGCTTCAATATTTCAATGTTTGTCTGGTCTGTAGAGTGAGAGCAGACAGAAAATGGTCTCTTAATGGGAATCAAAGAAGTGTCTCAAACACAATATGTGTTCTTTCTTGGTGTGTAATTAAAATCCTGATGTTGTGGTTTTTGTTTAATGTGTAGTTTGTTGGGGTTGTACTTGGTCATTCCAAAACACACATGGTATTAATTTCTGCTGTCCACAGGAGGGATTTCTGAGTGAGTGTTTGTAAGGCTTTTTGAATTTGTATTTTTCATGCTGTTTGTTGACAGGGATCCCTGGTACTACATCAGCTCTTTGTTAAAAGGTAGCATTGATTTTTAAGGTTAAAGAAGGCCTCGATGGCCGCGCACGCTGCTGTTAAGTCAACGAAAGAACATTTTTTTGAAAACAACAGAAAAGATTTATGCGAATAATAAAGATGCCCCTTTCTAAGAATAGCTGTTAACTTGTTGATGAGATTTTGACTTTAACTCCACTTGCCAAGAAATGAATTTTGTTAAAACTCTGTGAATCAATTTTATGCGAGTGAGTCAAGTGACACAATTTCATGCATGGAATCCAAGGCATGTGACACCATAGGCTGTCTGTAAGTAAATAATGGTTAATGACAGTCAATATCCCCCCTCAGCCAGGCCCCCACTTTATCTGATGACAATCCATTTCTATCAAGAATATATGGTAGATGACACATGCAGGGCATCACTCAGTTAACCACAGATGTAACTCTACAGCTAGGGTAGGGACCCCTACAACATAAAGAAATGATTCATGCTATGTTTGTGAAGTCTCCACACATAGCTGGCAACGCCTATAGTATGTCGTCGCCCGTTCCTGTAGTCGAGATGATGATTGCAGATGAGTGGAATGAGTTTGGATTTCAGCGTGACCATGGTGTGACACAGTGCACTCTGATGCAGAGTGAAGGGATGATACACTGCAGTGTGTAGAGCCCGGGCACCCATGTGATAGAAGGACTGGTTGGGTCTCATTATTGTAAGATGTCTCACAGCGCTCTGCCTCGGCCTCTTGATCCAACTCCTTCCCCCTCTCCAAGGAGTTATTGTAAATTTGCTCATATCTCCTGGGCCCAATTTCATAAAGCTGTTGAGCAGAAAATTCGGCTGAGCAAATTTCTTTGCTGAGCAAGAAATGAGTGGGGTACCAGTCACAGCAATGACAACTGTATGGTATCTTGGCTGGTAACCTATTTTCCTTAGCAAGAGTTCTCTGTGCTTAGCAAGTTTTTGTGCTTACATGCTTTATGAAATTTGGCCCTGGTGATTCTCTCCAAAGTACAGTAATAAGAATTCATGCGTTTTCCTTTTTTTCCCCTTTTTTTAACCCAGCAAGAGAGAAATGTCTGTTTTTATAGATGATTTGTTCTGGGTAGCAATTTGTCAGGTTCTGTTATTTAAGTATTTTACTGTTTTGTTTCCTTCTCTCATGTCGATATTATGCTCTACGTTGCTTGTTATTGAGAGACTACCCTCTATTATTTGCTAAGCAAGTTTCAGCTAAACACCTCCATGAAACCAGGCTTTCTGCTTGTTCTCACCCATACACTCTTGCTCTGCTGAGATGTAGAACAAAGAGCCATTCCAACAACTTTATTCCACATACATGCACTGCATCTCTTTTGAACCCATTGCCTGGTTCATGTTTCCCTCCGAAGGAATATCAGTTCCTACCTTCAGCTCCCCTGAGTTATTTTCATCTTTAATATTGTTCTTCTTGTAGCCCCTTACCAAGAGTGGCTTTTAGCCTTGTTTGGGGCGAACTTGCATACAAATATATTACAAAAATATCGGGATGAATGAAATCAATCTAATCTTAGATCTGTTGGATGGAAATCAATCTTCACTCACTAAAAAGACTTCAAATTATAGTGGGCTCCAGTTCTTGTTTATCAAATGTACACTACAGACCCTATAGCTGCAAGATGTACACAACTCTACAAAAACCTATTTATTTCCTGCTTCAGTAGAAAACATCATTATGTTCCATGTATGATGAATATGTACTATAAATAACATGTCAGAAGAACCTTCAAATGTTAATGAATGAATGAGGGAGTAGGTCTAGAGACACTGTTTCAACCGTTCTTACCGGTGCTCATTTCCATTGCCAAATTCTTTTGACATTCGCTGCCATAAGTGTCATCTTGTTAGGACAATATTTGCACCTGCCCACCCCATTGATGACATCATTTATTACAATTTGAATGTATGTACATTTGTAAGAGGCCATTACCAATGAGTGAGGTAGGATACACCATGTATGGACGTGATGATAAAGAGAATTTGCAAGAAGCTGTTTTCTGGACCTAAAACTAAAAGTGTCAAATTTTCACATTTAGGGTTGTAAATAAATGATCTTTGCCAGCATGTTATGGATACCCAAGAAGGTTCGACCCAGAAAGTTCCCTGAAAATAAACCAATCTTTCCATGTTGTGATCAGCAAATTTGAAAATCTCCCCGATTATGGAAACTTTGTCCCTATTATGTTGAATGTAATTCTAAAAATCTCCCTGATTGTTGTACCAAATCTCCCTGATTGCAAGATGCAAATGTTGTTAGCTCTAGATGAAGTACATGGTAGAAGACAACGGTGTACAGTGGAATCAAGACTGAACAAATCGTTGGCTCAGTGCTATGAAGGTCGCTAATTGCAATTTCACATCGGTAATGATCCAAAGTGCGTGAAAGAAAAATGCATATAAAATTTGAAAAACTGAATCAAAATCTAAATCAAAATCTATTAAATCGTTGCGGTACCCGCTGTTAACACCACCAGGCTAGCTCAGTGGTCTAGTGGTAAGACATCTGCTCCAGCAATGCGAAGGTCGTGGGTTTGAATCCCACCCGAGTGATTTGCGTGTAGTTTTTTTTTTCACAGAACTCGGGAAAGTACTGAGTATACATGTACCATGCTTACCGTAATTTTCGGATTATAAGCCGCCCGGCTTATAAACCGCAATGCCCCAAAAAATCAAAAATAAGATTTAGGTGTCAGCGTATAAGCCGCCCGGCATATAAACCGCAGTCGCGAGCGCACACAGGAGAGAGGCCGTGCGTATTTGCGGTCCTTTGTGGCGATGTGCAGTGACTGCAGGCGGCACATCAGTCATTGTACGTCGCCACAAAGTGCGAGTTGCGTCGCAATAAAGTAAAAATGTATTAAAGTTAACACCATTGATCATTTTTGTAATGGTCTATTAGGATGGTCTACAGCAAGTGGGCATATTTCTTTTTTATTTGTATCATTATTGTGACAACTGCAACGTTGTAGTTACCACGGTTGGCGCCGGTCGGTCCTGATCGGCCCCAGCTTTAAATGACCGGGGATCGAATTAAAAGTTAACAAACTCCGACCGGCATAAATTTATATATTATAATTATTAAAATTGTCCTTGAAATAAGAGAAAAATAGAGAAAAAACTCATTGTAAACTCCTAATTAACGTGTGTATTTATTTCCGTTAAAACAATCAAAACAATTTTCTTCTCCAAAACCTGCGATTATTGCTTACATGGGCTGCTTGAGCTGTGTGAGTTGGCAGCGGCAGCACACACGAGTCGTATCAAAGTCTGCTCTAAAAAGCATGCACCCATCTCCGGCGTGCGTTTATTATTTTATTATTCAGAACGATGTCTTTACACGCATTTACTATGGCAGCCGGTACCCAGAAGTAAGCCATTTTGCAATGACATTTAGTGTGTGATTTTTCTCTGTGTGGAAGGGCGACCCGACTATATTTCTTTCGTACCTCGTACTCACGATCGTGTGTTGTGATCGACCCCACTATATTGTGAGACATTACGGATTATATGATGGGTCCGAGGATGACAATTATTTTCAAAAGCCGCTGGACTAAACATCATTTTGATGTTCAAAGTGTTCATAAATATGGACAAAAAAACGGTCTTGTTGAACAGACAGATTTCCTTAAAAAACTATGGAGTAAAAAATGGGACTTTTTGTGACCCATTCATCTAGGAATAAAAACGAGGCAAGGCCTTGTAACTGCGGATAAGGTTGGTGGTGCATAAAATGTTTTTTTAAAAGAATTTTCAGAGTGAGTTTGGCGGTGAATGATTTTTCCTGTCTGTTTTGTGTATTTGTTTTAAGAATATTTTACAAACGATCTTTCTTAAAAAAATGTACGCTGTTTTTTTTGCTTTCTACAATATTAATATGTCGGCATATAAGCCGCCCGGCGCATAAACCGCAGGAGTTCAGAAAAGGTCAAAATCAACGTATAAACTGCGGTTTATAATCCCAAAAAATTACGGTAATACACATCGATGTAAGGGTAAAAATAAATTATATAAATCAAAATCAACAAATAATGTTGGGGTTTTTTTTTGAAAGAATTGTTTCTTTTTGCCAAACACTTATTATGAGACTACTCTTGATCAATAAACTCCATTTACCAGGAGCTCTATAATGTGCAAAAGCGATTTTATGAAATCCATACAAATTGCACTGACGACCTTATAGTCGTGAGCCGATGAAATGCAATTAGTATTTGTGCACAGACTGAAAACAAACGCTGCAGCGCATTCTATGTGCATATCAGATGTGTCACTACATACGTGTTTTCATATGTCGGACCATCTGTAGACCCCTTGCATAACGCAAAACGCTGCTGGTATGTTTAGGCCATTGCACTTTTTACGCACAGAAAACAGCTATCGTCCAATGATCTGCCTCCCTTCTTTTTTGTTTTTGTTGAAAATGTGCTTATTATTTTGTTCTTCTTTCTTTTCTTTTCTTTTGAAAATGTGCACATTTTTCACTGACTCTTTTATCGGTATCTTTTATGATATTTCTCTTGAAAACGAAATGCTTTGAATGAAAATACTCTTCAAAAAAAACCCAGCGACAGGCGATGATAGCTTTAATTAAAAAGAATGCCTTCCCAACCCTGGCATTTATTTCTCTGTGTAACAATAAAACCATCCATGCATAAGATTACCTTTGGTAAAGCAGTTATCAAGGAAATCATGAGAACAATCGGCACCTCAAAGCCCCTCTTACGCAGCCATTTCTTTTGCTTTTCCGCCCACGCATTTTTCCTACTTTGTCTGATTGTTTATTGTAAAAACCTCTGACGGCTTTTATATGTCAGAAGTAAGAACAACTGTGACATTAATTTTCATTGCGATGCAAAGGAGAGAAGTTAAAGTACCCAGTTGAGTTTTTTTTCTTTTCTTTTTAACGCATTGGGGATTTCTTCTGTTTCATATTTCATACTTCACTTTGGGGCAGATTAGAGGTTTTTCTTTTATAAACACTGAGAATTTGTAAACATACATGCACTTAAAAAGTACTTTTATTGATGGACATGTTATTGTAAGGCAGGACCCATTCATGACGCTGATATTGTTTTTCTGATAACATTGCTTAACTATGGTGGCCTTGGATGGACATCACATCTTGCAAATATGTGCACAGTGTACCTGTGTGTGATGTGGTGAAATATGTTGCGGATATGTGCGCTTACGAATGCGAATATATTTGCATTGTCATAAACTTGATTGCATACTTTTTCTCATACCTTTGGGATGATGTCATGGTTGCGGACAATTTGTTAATGACTTTAGGGAGTATGTGGCTCTATGGCAGGAAAATAGTCTGGCCCCTGTAGGCACACCTGTACAATGTAGTACGCGAATATGCGTATGCAAATATATTTGCATTGTCATAAACTTGATTGCATACTTTGTCTCATACCTTTTAGGATGATGTCATAGTTGCGGACAATTTGTTAGTGACTTTATTATTATTATTATTATTTATTATTATATATTTCTGGTAATGAAACCAAGGATGCCTCACAAGTGAACTTAATCACTGTAGCTCGCAAGCCTGAGGAAACCTGTAAATAAGGGTGCTTGCAATGTGAACCAGAAACACCGGGGTTAAACCCCTACTCTTCCACGATAAGTGTTCTGGGGTCGATTTCACAAAACTCTTCCTAACTTAGGACTAGTCCTAGGCAATGCTAAGAGATAGGACTAGTCTTAAGTACTGGTCCTAACTTAAGACTAGTCCTATCTCTTAGCATTGCCTGGGACTAGTCCTAAGTTAGGAAGAGTTTTGTGAAATCGACCCCAGGGTTCTTTTACGTGCACTACCAATCCTAGTACACGGGACCAACGGCTTTACGTCCCATCCAAAGGACGAAGCATGTGGTTAAGTGTCTTGCTTAAGGACACAAGTGTCACGACTGGGATTCAAACCCACACTCTGCTGATCAGAAACACCAGAGCTTGAGTTCGGTGCTCTTATCCGCTCGGCCACGACATGCCACAAAGCTTTAGGGAGTATGTGGCACTATAGCTGGAAAATAGTCCGGCCCCTGTAAGCACGCCTCTACAATGTAGTACGCAATTGCACACTCTCAAAGACAAAAGAAGGTCCAAAAGATACTAAAATATTATTTTCAAAAAACACCTCATTGTTTCTTTCTCATTCGGACGACTCATGATGTCTTCATCACGCAAGACTCCAGATGAAACACACATGTCAGGAAAGACGTCAGACCCCCTTGTGTATGACTGCGAATACCTTGTGTATGACTGCGAATATGTATGAAAAACAAAATTTAAGACTATAATAGATGTTAAATTTGCATCGGGGATAAGGTATATAAATTTTGGTTTTTTTACCCATACACCGATGTGTGTTAGCACTGTATACTCAGTACTTTCCCGAGTCCTGTGAAAAAAAATATCACAGGCTTATTACTCGGGTGGGATTCGAACCCACGACCCTTGCAAATTCTAGAGCAGTGTCTTACCAACTAGACTACCGAGATTGCCCGGTAGCTAGAGGCAGTTCGAATCCTATGTTTTGGCAGCGGGTACCGCAACGATTATAATAGATGTTAAATTTGCATCGGGGATAAAGCTACCGGGCAATCTCGGTAGTCTAGTTGGTAAGACACTGCTCTAGAATTTGCAAGGGTCGTGGGTTCGAATCCCACCCGAGTAATAAGCCTGTGATATTTTTTCACAGGACTCGGGAAAGTACTGAGTATACAGTGCTAACACACATCGGTGTATGGGCAAAAAAACCAAAATTTATAAAATTCAAGTCATTGCATTATATGCGCATATATTCGTAATAAATACCATGACATCGCATTTGTATGTAATGTCCTTTCAGGGCCACCATACTCAACAGATTTTAGCGAGGGACCAGCATCACCGCACAAGAGATAGACATTTTGTTCAAAAAGGGGGATTTTTGCTGTGGTTCCAAAGCTTTCATAGTTTGCTCTATTTGTTGTTGTTGCTTTGGGAGGGTTTTTTGAAAATCTGGAAGAGTAAATATTGTTGTACGTACATTATCAAAATCTGGAAGAGTAAATATTGTTGTCTGTACGTTATGCACACATTTGCAATTTACTTGTTCTTCTAATAATAGTTTTGTTTGGTTCTTTGTTGTTGTTTTTTGTTTTGTTCGTTTGTTTTGTTTGCTTGTTTGTTGTTTTTGAGGGGGGAGGGGGGGGGGTTCAACCCAATTACTGTACCTACATGTACAAACCTCCACAGTATGTCATACCTGGCGGTGGTTGCATGTATTGGTTACATGATCTGTTGGAACATGGAACTAATTACATGTATCTTAGAAATTTACATTATTAACCTTTAAGCTGAGCTTTCTACACACATAAAAAGGTTAACGAATACGAGTACTGATGCCATGAAAATGTTACACTATGAAATGGTGTCATCCTTGAAGAAAATATGTCTGAATTTGATCTTATTTTAAATATGCTTGGCCAGGCATTCGACATGATTAAAGTGCACTACATTTGTCACATTTATGAGCATTTTTTTTTTAAACATGTTTACTTTCACAGAAGTATTTCTTGTTGGCAGGCTGGAACTGCTGGAACTGCGGTTATGGAAAAAGATATCACTTTTTATCCTCCAAAAATTTGAAACTGTGAAGCGTTACTGACAGTAATGTTTCTCAGATTGTGTTTTCCAATTGCTGTTTATTCTTCCTGCGTGGACATAACCGCTCCAGATTTTTGGCAATATCTCAAAGACGCTACCACCTTTTGAAATGAAATTGTCACACGTTAGTTTTATGGTATATATCTACAACTAAAGTAGGATTGAAACAAACAGTGGGTTCCAATTACCAAACGTTTACAATCCCTTTAATACATGCTGACTATAGAATGACAACTTATGTACCTCTACATGTTTGGCTACAGTGTAAATATTTCTTCATCAGGGGTACTTTGGAAATTTGTTAACATTATTATCAATCAGGTGGCAGGTGGACATTGCCAAGTTAAATGTCTTCTTGTTTGGGCTCAAACATGTACAATCTGCAGTCAAGTTATATTCTATTTTTTGAGCAGAGTTACACTCTGTTAGGTTGTCGTGTTTACGAAAGCTCCACTCAAGATTCCTGTCCATGCTTTTGCCCTTAACAAGCCGTGTTAGTATAAATCTGATGGAAACTTCCTTCCTGTGCCAGACAATTCCAGGTATTGAGAAGAAATATGTGTCAGCATTTAAAATCTTGTATTGTCTGCGATGCTGTTTAATAAAAGCCAGCTATGACGCACACTGCACTTCAGCTAATAAGAGAAACTGTATACCCAAAGCCAGGTCAGTGGTAAGACGTAAATATGAACGCAGTATATACTCTGTGCACCGGCTTCACTCGTCTTAAGACTCGACTCGGGAAGATTTTCCTACGTAGTGGATATATTTTTTGAGGCAATCAAATATTCATGATCTTCCCCCGGTAGCCATACGGCAAGCCTATACGGCCCTGCAGCTGCAGTGTACACATGTATGCTTTGACTTATTGAAAAGCAGACAGCATGATGAAAAACACCAAGACGGGTTTTTCAAAGGGGGGGGGGGCTCTACTGTCGGTTCTGTTTATTTTCTACGTGTTTATAGTGCGTGAAGTGGGTAGAATGCGAACAGACAAAAGTGCCTCTGTGTAGAACGTGTTTTACCGTACACTTTGAGGGTCACTTTAAGTACCTCCAACGCGGCTCATTTTAAAGGGATTAATCAGTGGGATTTTTTTACTTGCACATTCTTTTAGTTATAATAAAGTAACAATATCCTTTTGTTATTTTTATGTATGGTATGTGCTCACATTTTTGTGAAAACTATGTGTAAATCAGAACATGTTTTGTTATTTTCAATCAATTTTTAGCTTCAAAATCAGCAAATTCTAATTTCCTATAGTCCACCACTTAATCATTTTGACATGGAAAGGATTGTTTGCCAAGGGATGGCAGCACCTCTCAGGGAAAAAAAGGTTTTGTTTCTTCGGCGTCCGCACATTAGCAATTCAAGAAGTGAAAGCTGCGCTCATGCTCTGGTTTCTAAAAGATATAATTCCTCCAGATCCCACGGGCCTCATAATCTCGAACACGTCAACAGGGCGTGCTCAAAATATGTACAGACTGCCACAGTTTCTCTCGATCTGGCTCCCCCAGTGCCACCCTTAAAAAAACCACCTTGTTAACTCAAATTATACGTGCCTTATGCGGTGAGATTTTATGCATGATGGCACTGGACATTTTAATGTGTGTCACACTTAAATTACCCTTAAAGACTAACCCCATAAGTTCTACACGTACATTGCAAAACCGTTTTGTTTAATTCTTACACGCTGACATTCTCACGGAAAAACTGGACAACTACAATTATTTATGTGAACAAATTTATTGCTGTGAGCTAGCTGATGTTATTGTCTGAAATCTTCTCTGACTAGTTTTTTCGACATCAGAAGCCAAGTTTTATGAATAGATTTTGCGGTGTCACATCATGGCACATGTATTATGTTTTTGTTGTTACCGTTTCATAGCTCTCCTATCTTGCATCGCAATTTCCAATCACAAAGTTCTCCTCATGCTAGGAAGTCGGAATGATACACCCACTCAAATGATCTTTAAACTAAAGATCAAATTGACAAAAATCATAAAATAAACCCACTTAATTTAAATGTTCCAGATTGCTCAGTAGAGTTTTTCAAACAAAATATAAACATCATCAAGTAAAAACAATTTTGAGTACTGCATTTCAAATAGGCCTACTTCGGGAAAAAACTCATTGGGTCAAGATTCCAGAATGCCCCACAGCTTTGAAAAAACATCCTTGGCTGGTTTGTACAGTAATGTATGCTCGGAAGTTAATATTACTTCTGTCCAGTTTAAAGGGACCCATTGCCATGGATCGGGCGATTTGGTCTTTAAAAAGCATTTGTAACCGTTTGTTATAAAATGCATATGGTTAGAAAGATGTTTTAAAAATAGAATACAATGATCCACACAAATATGTCTCGAAATTGCGTGGTTTTCCTTTTACATCGTGAACAAACACAAATTATTGACTCCACAAAATGTCTGGCATATAACTGTCTGGCATATATTCATGAATGGGTTATAACGGTAGATGTTGACAACTGACAGTCAGACTTCCAAGGCCCAATATTTATTTATACATATGTACCTTGATGAATTAGTAAAGAGGGAGTCGTTGTACTTGTGTGGTTTTGTTTATATAATAATAATACAGAGCATAGCGCTATAAGAAGAACATAGCACTTTACATGAAACGAGAACAATACTTTTTAAGTATTAAAGATAACTGTGTTTAGTTTTCATATGAGATTATTTATATTATATTGCCAGTATGGACCATGTCGTCTTTTTTTTTCACAAAAAGAGTGACCATGTGCATTCCAGGACAGTTTCTGGCAGGCAAGATGATGCATTGGCCGTGTTAATGAGAAATTGTACATTTTATATCCTAGTGACCTTTTTATAAAATCCAGACTTGAAAAAAAAAATAACAGCTGTTACAATTTTTGAGATGTGGCTACCCTTTCGTCATATCATAAGTTGATAAAGATCGTTTGGTGCAATCTCCCTGAAATGTAAGATTGTTATGTTTTCCATTGAGATGTGTACAGAGATCATGCCTGCAGGTAGTCCAGGTGTAGCCCTTTTATAAACATATGATGTCACAGGTAGACATGGTTTGTTGAAAAGCAATTCATTTTCTGAGTCATAGAAAATTCGGCAAAAGCAAAAAAACCAACAACAACAACAACAACAATAACAACAACAGTAATAACAAAACTTAAGACATCAAACAGATTTGAAGTACACATATGTGTACATACTTCAGGCTCACTATTTTTCATTTGAACACGCAGACATCATTTACAGCCTGTATACATGCAGTACACACAGTACACATTTATATTTAAATTTAAAAAAATATCATATTTTATGTCTTGCAGTTCTGGATGCCATTTGTTTTTGATTTTGAAAGTCCTTGTCTTGTACTGAGATCACAATTTTGTTTTATTCAATTGTTCAGTGCATGGCTATTTCCACTTAATTATTTAAGATTAACTTATGACAGTAAAAGATGAAATTTCTGATAAATCCAGCCGTCTCCCGAACGCGAGCTTCAGAAGTTTAGAGCGGCATAAACTTAAAGGTAGAAATCTGGACAGTCAGTCAAAATTCAGGGAATGTGTGACTGGAATACGTGATAAGAATGCAGCTACTTGAAAACCAGGGCCCAATTTCATAGAGCTGCTTTAGCAGAAAATATTGCTTAAAAATCCCTGCTGAGCAATAATGAGCAGGATACCAGTCACAAATTGTACATGCGACATGGTATTTTGGCTGGTAACCTTATTATGGTAAGCATAATTTTGTTGTGCTTAGCTCCTTTTTGTGCTTAAGCGGCTCTATGAAATTGGGCCCAGGTCTGCTGTAATGTGGCAACTGGATACCCAAGGGAAGATAGAGGTTGAGGCACCGTCCCACTGATTCAGTTTGTCTTTAGCGGTTTAGTTAACTAACTTCATTATTATGCTGTTTATTTACTGTCTCTCTCTCCAGTCACAGGGTTACCACTGAGATAATTTCATTACTATTGATAATTTTTGTTTGTAAGACAACAGACGCATTCATTAAATTAAGAATCAATGATGAAAGTTTATGCAAATATTCAGAATTGTGAAGCATGTTTTCCCAATAGGCCTACAGTCATAGGCCTGTAGATGTACATGTATGCATGGTAAAACTTAATGTATGTTTGGACTGGGGATAGGATTTATATTCATTTATGCAAATATGCAGTGCACATTTAAGTTAAACACGCAACATTTTGCCTTGAAAATGGTTTGATTCTTTTGTTGAAATCGCTTGACCCAATTTGTGTGCTTAAAAGGGTCAGAGGACCATAGTTTGTTCTCTTACTAACACATGTAACCTTCGTTTAATGCAATTTTTTCCCCTTCTTGTTTTACTCATCCATAATTTCTTTTACCCGTGCATCGTTTGTATTTATCTGTTGTTTAATTTGATCATTTGATTTGTTTTCTTTTTGTTTTGCTGTCTGCTGCTAACAGGATCACCAGGTACAATTTAGTTTCCCATTTTTTTCCTTCTGCTAAAACTGTTGTTCTTTCTCTTCTCTTCTGCTGATTATTTGTTTGTCTTGTGCAGTACACACTTTACCTTGTCTCTCGTAAGTAGTTTATGGTACATTTAGCTAGGACTAGAAATAACAAATATCTCATTCACCGCATTTTCACATTGTAGAGGAGTGACGCAGGCAGGGGGGAAATGTTCCGACATGAATGATGTGTTTGATGACATGCAAGTCAACACTCGTTAAATATAAGTTTAAGTACGTGCATGGATTGCAGAATAACGGGTTTTTACACACTGTCACTCACACGCTATGATTGAGAAACCGAGATGTTCCAATTTTGATTTGGATTTTTTTAAATCAATTGATCTGAGATGCGTCATTTACCAAATGGAAGAAAGTTTGCCGATTCATATTGCAAACACCCCCTTGTTTACTGACATGTAGCAGCATTCATCATTGCTCATTCACAGTGCGGCCATGTTGTTTGTTTTTCCATGTGATATTCACGTTTTCAAAGGGAGGCTGAAGGGAATTCAATGTGGTCAGATAAAATACAAAACACTAAATGTTTCAAGAGATACAGATTTGGGCCAATTTCTTAGTGTGCTGAAAAGTACTACAAATAGCTAAGCCCAATGAAATTATGCTCACCTGAGTAAGGTTACCAGCCAAAATACTGTTTCACAAGTACCATCTGTGACTGGTATCCTGTTCATTTTCGCTTAACACAAAATTGTTGAGGCATCATTTTCTGCTTGAAGGGTCTGTATACGTTTGGTAATGACTCTGAAAATTAATGTCAATAAAAACTTACTTGGTAAGAATTTTGGATAGTATAATGCATTTTGAGAAACTTTTCACTTCAAAGTTCTGCGGTTATGGAAAAAGATATCATTTTTTATCCCCAAAATTTGAATCTCAGAACGTTTCTCAGATTTAGTACTCCATTTGCAGATTATTCTTCCTGCGTGGACATAACCGCTCCAAATTTTCGGCAATGTCTCAAAAACACTACCACGTTTTGAAATGAAATTTTCACAGGTTATTTTTATGGTATATATCTACAACTATATAGGATCGAAACAAACAGTGGGTTCCAATTACCAAGCATACACAATCCCTTTAAGAAGCTCTATGAAACAGGGCTCTGGAGCAAAGAGAATGTCACAATGATAAGCCTGTAACAATTTAATAGCATTAAAAAAGTAGAGACGATCATTTTGACAATGATCACTTATCAATTATGCAAATCAACGACACTCAAAAGAATTTATGGAAAAAAGTCACTCTCTTTGCCGAATTATACAATAGTTCAATTAATTTGTTTCCTAAATTACAGCAACTAGCAAAGAGTACATGGTGTAAGTTCACATTGATCACAGTGTTAACTGTGGATCTATCACTTGGCCTAAGATAGAAAATTACTGTTGACAGCGTGCGCTCATGAAATCCTTCTGAATGAAACCAATCACCAATGTAATTGAGTGTCCGATGGAATCTATCTCATTATATTTGCAGAAACGAACCGTGCAGGATATTTGATTCATTGAAAAACTTCAGAACTATGCGGCGTACACAGTATGTGTTGACTTTGGCGTCAGGTCTTCAGTCTGCGCAAAGAAGAAAAAAAAACTTATCAATTGTTGTCTCCTTTCAAACTCTCCTTTGAAGTCGCAGCAATTGGATCAAATTTCTGAACAAATTTTCTCCAAAGGCAATTTGGAAATCTCAAAAGATTTTCTAGGGTTTTGGCTCTTTTACTCTGCAAGGCTAATCAATTGTACTTGTCCAAACCAGCATACATGTATGTAGACTTTTTGTAGGTGCATTTTGGGGTCAAATCCCATACATTGTGCAGAGAGTCCAACTGCACATAAAACTGCTTGCAGTGCAAACAGAAGATATCAGGGTTCTCCTCATGCACCAGCTAGTGTATCGGGCCAATACGCACAAATTGCGTGCCAATACGCGCAAATTGCGTGCCAATATGCGCAAATTGCATGCCAAAATGCGCAATTTTTCTGCCGATACGCAAATAAAAAAATAAAAAATAAAAATATATATATATGTATTTTTTGTAAACAGTAGTTTCACAAAAAACATGGAAAGAAAACCATATAGAATGCTCCAAATTGCACAGTAGGGCTTTGAAAACCAAGTAGAAAACATTCCGAGGACCTTGTTTCAATTCAGTGCGCTTCAGCCAAACATCCCAAAATTTTGGCCCTGAATGCTCCACAGTTTTGAAAAAAACCTGGGGAGAACCCTGGATACCAATAATGTACTTGTACTTTTTACACAGGAACTTTGACCCCTCACCCCTTCACTGTAACTTTATTTTGCAAGGCCTACAGTAAAAAAACAAATAAAGTTCGTCACCAAAAAGGGATGGGTCGTGGAACTGGGATGTAGTGAGCTTCCATATCATTTTTTCTGTCTTCTTGATTTTACACACGTTTTCCGAGGTAAATCTTTGACTAGAATTTAGACTTACATGTACACTTATTTAAAATGGCACACCGTTTTTATATTTGTGTCTTTTGTACATGTGTCTGACTCTCTTCACATCTTACATTTTCGTTTCACGCATAAATGTATTTTTTTTATCTTCTGTGCACGTAAAAGTAATTTTAGAACTGTTATTTTTGTGGCAATCTGAAGATGTTAATATATTAGATTGCCATGTCATAAAATCATGCTTTGGCTTATGTGCCGGGCTCCAAATTAACACTGGACCTCAGGCCTGAGGCTAGTAGTTTTAGTGTTGGGCCAGTAAAAATCACGACCGGACAAGCCCGGTGGTCATGTGTTTTTCAATTGACTAATAACAGTAATACCTCATTGTGTTATATCTTCTTAGTGAAAAATGTTGACAATGAATCTGATATATCTTTCAATTCTGTTGAGCATCGAAGTAGCATGACAAATGAGATAGATCTTCTCTTAGTGCTTGTTCAGCTCATTTTGAATCTGGTCTTGTAAAATAAATGTTGGTCCAGTAAAAATGTTGAGCTACAAGCCCTGCAGTCTTGTGGATTTTCCTCCCACATTCGAGCCCTGATGTGTATATTTCTTAGAACTACATCAGAAAATGTTCTAATCGTTGTTCAAATATTATTCAGTTGCTTGGCAAACATTTATGTTTCAGTTACTAAGTCAGAGAAATTGCTCAGCTATTTCATATTAGTTAGCAAATGAAGAAGGGAGCCAGTTAAAAAACAAAATTTGTATAAATGACATTTTAACTAGTTACCATTTTTGCTAAGCAGAAGTTGTGTGTGCGTAACAAATTATTGTGCGATACAGCTCTATGTGGTAGGCCTCTGGATGTACCTTTTAGCCAGGCTGTAAGTCTGCTCAGCTATTTTATATCAAAAAAAGCAAATAAAGAGGGAAACCAGTTAAAAACATACTTTTTATCAATGACACTTTAACTGGTTAGTACGGCCCCTGGATGTACGTTTTAGCCCAGCTGTATTGTAAGTCTGCTTATATATCAAAAAAGTAAATCAAGAAGGGAAAAAGTTAAAAACAAAATTTCTTTCAATGACATTTTACCTGGTTACCCATTTCTGCTGAGCAAAATATGTGCATTTACAAATAATTGTACCATAAAGCTCAGAGCTGTGTATTGAGAGAGTTGCGACTTGGAGGGACCAGTTTCCTTTGGTCACATGGTTACTTAATGCCATTTCTTAGTCATTTTCGGTCCAAATGTATAGCACAACCCAATGTGCAGTCTAGTCTGGCAACCTGTGTGTGCGCTAGTCTAGCACCTGGTGTGTGCGATAGTCTGGCACCCTGTGAGTGTGCACATGCATTTTTTGGACCGATCATGGCATCTTTTCGTAAGTTGTCGCAACTATCTCAATACACAGCTGTATTACAGCTGTATGGAATAGGTCCCCGGATGTGCAGCTACCGTAGCTTAATGTGATTTATGCTGACTCATAAAATACTGAGTCAGTGGCTGAGATGCTCTTGACTGTTAGGACAAGGTACATTAAAGATGTGGTGCAGTACATAGGATTGGTCAGAGCTATGTATTAAGAGAGTTGCGACAACTTGCGATAAGAAGCCATTTTCGGTAAAACAAAAAAAGCGCATGTGTCCGGACACAGGGTGCCAGACTAGACTGCAAATTGAGTTGTGCTACATTTGGACTGAAAATGGCGTCCAGCAACCATGTGACAAAAGAAAACTGGTCCCTCCATAATTTGCAACTTTCTCAATACACAACTCTGGGACCAGTATTTAGGGTTCTGCCTGCATTGGTCTGTTACGCGATAATTGCGTCTGATATGGAGGGTTTGCATCAAACCATTTAAAACGCTCCAGATGGCACTTAGAGCTTTTAAAAACCCCAAACATAAACGTTAAGTAAAAAAATTGAGAGGACCGCGTTTCACTCAGTGTGCTTCAGCCAAACTTGCAAAAGGTGGGTCCATAGTCATCCACATTTTGGAGAGAAACCTGGTAATTAATCAGAGAAAAGAATATCGGTAATTGTTCTATAAGCTAAAAGGTTAAATTCACATTAAGTTGATACTGCCATATAGACCCCTTGCATATGACATCACACTCTCAAAAAGCGCCATCCCTGAGGCCAAAAGGAGGCAGATCATTGGACAATAGCTTGTGCGTAAAAACGTGCGCGTGACTTCAGCGTAGCGTTTTGCGTTATGCAAGGGGGTCTATCGATTTCTATAGACCCCTTACACAACGCGGAACGCATCTCCGTCATTTCCATCATTTTGGGAGTCAACTCTTTTGTGCATGTTGTGCATGATTTTGACACCCAAAATTACACCCAGGATAGGCGCGTGTGAGTGCGCTGCTCATTGTGCAAGGGGTCTATACTGGGACTCAGCAGTCCAAGAAATACAACCATCTTAAATGCTGATGTCTTTGAGAATATTGTTTTACTTGGCTACATGTAAATAAGCAATTAAAATGAATATTTTAACAAGTACAACAAAATTCATTTAAAAGGCTTGTTTTATCAGCTCTCTGGTTTCTTGAAAATTTGAGTATTGAAACGTACTGAGAATTTCATCTTGGAGAGGGCAAGGCCATTTTCATTTTGCAAAGGGCACTTCCATTGGGAAAATCTTAAAGTATTTGGGGAACTTTTGAAGTGGCACCAAGGCCTAGATCAGGGCAACAGAGGCCGTGGCCTGTACGGCCTTTGTGTAATTCCAGGCCTGTTGAAATGAACTTTTACCTCCCAGAAACAAATAAAATGTACCATCTCTAATTGTCTGGAAATTCAGGGAACTCTGCTTATAATTTATTCATATGCCATGTCCATGTTTAACAGACGCACGTAGGTTGTGGTCGTTTATTAAAATGAGAAACCCGATAGTATGGCACGTTCATCAATTAGATTCTGATGGGAATACCAAAAATGTGGGTTGAAAAAAAATAATCTTTGACTTTTAGGAAATGTCAAGGCAAATTTTGTTACCCCCAAAGAAGAAAAAAATAATAATAATAATTTGGAAGTAAGAATGTTCACATCATGTGTTTCTTCTGAAAAAAAAATGGGTACTGGAGATGATATATTTGCTATTTAAAACAAAAACAAAATTGTCTGCAAATGTGGACAGTACAAAAATAACAGGGAAAAAAAAATCGCTGTCAAACACCCACCCACCCTCTTCCATTGGAAATTTGATTTAACTCCTTTTTATGGGGGGGGGGGTCATCTTTTCTTTTTTGGCCCTTAATTTACTGGATTATTGATTTTAAAATGGCTACACATCATGCACATACACAAATCTTGTAAAAAATATTATCTACACTCTTTTTTCCTTCATTTTTGTTCTTCTCAATTTACTGGATTATTGACTTTCTGAAGGCAATTTATGCACAAAAGGCAAATTTATGGTTATTTTGTTCACAGACAAAACGAATCTCAACACTGTTTTTGAATATTTCCCTGCTCTTGTTAGTATGTGTAATCAACAAATGGAACATTCCATCAACAAAATGTTTCAAAGTAATGTAACAAGTTTAATACTACAAGATAAGGAAAAAGGCACTCCACGTTAAAGATTGTGATCTTTTCGGAATAGGCTTGGTTGTACCAAATCCAACCTTCCCTACGTTTTTTGTTATCATGTACGTCAGCGCACTGATTGATTGTCCCTTGGGATGCGTCTCTTCTTCTGAAGAATCCCTCATTGTGGGTCATCCCCCCAACCGTTATATTTGCCCGCAAAATGAGTTCTCCCTTTGAACAGACTCTGCACACCAAAATCTTTGGTTACATGTCTCGAGCAATATCTGTTTAGTCTTGTATTGAACTTGGCACTGCATTTGTCCGCCCAGCTAGACCGTATCGCTTAACCGAAGGTTTTAAAGTAAAAAGGGTACAGCTGTGGGAACCTCTTTGTATCTTCAAGATAAGCGTGCTAATTTGTTCTTGAAAAAAACATACTGCGGTTGAATAAGGTATAGAATTTTTTTAATGGTGGAATAAAGTTGATCATGGTACCAGTCGTCCTAAGAAATACGATCTCTATTCTCACTCAGCAAGGCAGAAAGCATCCAATTCATTTTATGAAAGGTTATAAGTGTTAATTGAATGCGTTGAAATTTAGATTTATTTAGATTAGTTTGAATGGATTTACCCCCCACATTTTTGAAAACAAAGTAGTCTGACAAATAAGACATTTCAAAAATTGGTTTACATTCCGATGCTTCTTCTGTTTTTCGAACAGTTTTTATTCCCATGTCAAACAAGTAAAAAAAAGGTATTCTCTGATTTTAAAATCAGACGATACAAATTAGTTTTTTCTTTTTTTGTCAAGACGGCAGTACTTTTTAGTTTCGACACCAAATTTATGAGATGTGAACTTTAAGACTTAATTTATGAGCAGACAAGGCTGGGCATTTCATGTACAGACAATATTCAAATTATATCACCCTTTTATAATGGCATTTCCACAGATTCTGTCGCGAGTGCTTTGAAGCAGTTTGTTCCCTCGCGGACACAGAATTGTCCTTCTGATCAAAAATGTTAATTCCCCTTCAGTTGGGCAAAGCCATGAGTGTGATGGTTTGATGTACTAGCCCCAGGGGTTGGGAAGAACATTTTCTCAATTGTTGAAGGAATCTGTTATGTGAATTATTTACGTGGGGCTGCTATTTGACATTATCTTGTAAGCAATGATGGATTGATTTGATAATAGGTAGCATATATTTTTTCCATGTGGCTGTTAAAATGTATATCTATCTATTATGTAAAACTAGCAGGGGAGATGGCCTTAGCTTTCGATCCAAACTGGACCTTCGTCAGAGGCACAAACAAGCACAAACACAAACATATGCATTAAAAAGCAAAAAGAGGAGCAATAGATTATGGGAAGTCATCCAGAAAAAAAGCGGGAAAATTATAGCCAATCAAAAATATTAGTTTACAAACAATGGGGTGGCTAAGAACCAATCAGAGTAAAGTAGTGAGGACAAAAGGATGGTCAATGTGAGAAAGTGAAAGGGTGGATTACTGGACCATTAATTTAAATTTACAATTAACCACCAAAGTTATTAATCTACAAAGAATGGGGTGGCTAAGAACCAATCAGAGTAAAGTAGTGAGGACAAAAGGATGGTCAATGGGTCATTCCATGTCAATTCAACACGCTTTTGGACCTGACCGTCACGGATTGAAACGAAATTTGGTGTGATCATTGGACAAGTTGAGAAACGCCCAGAACCGAAATTTTATGTCATTCGGTTAATTATTTTTTGAGATATGGGTTAACGAACTTTTGACTAATTAGCATGACCTGCTATGTTTGGACATTCATATCTCCAAAAGTAAAGCACCTACAGAGATAAATTTTACATAATTTTAAAGCTCTTGATTTGATAACACAAAATTTAAATTATACCATATACCACAAAAAAAAATATGCCCTTTGACCTCGATTTGCGAAAATGCGTATTTTCAAAATGCAATTTTTATTATCGTTAGCTTAAGATTTAAGCAACATTTTCAGAAAGATTTGGGATGGGCACTCTTACAGTTTTTTAGTTTTGATTATTTGAACATTGGCTAGCAAGGACAAAAACTTAAAATGTATGCATTAATGGACCAAGTAATGCAATCATATGTATACTGTACATCAAGCACATAGTGTACTATGTACATGTACACAATAGTATACATGACACTATACACATGTACATGTACAATGCATACATTTTAAGTTTTTGTCCTTGCTAGCCAATGTTCAAATAATCAAAACTAAAAAACTGTAAGAGTGCCCATCCCAATTCTTTGTGATAATGTTGATTTAAGCTAACGATAATAAAAAATTACGCATTTTGAAAAATCAAGGTCAAAGGTCATATTTTTGTGGTATATGGTATAATTTAAATTTTGTGTTATCAAAAGGCCACTCAAGAGCTTTAAAATTATGTAAAATTTATCTCTGTAGGTGCTTTACTTTGGAGATATGAATGTCCAAACATAACCCATATCTCAAAAAACCATCACACCAAATTTCATATCAATCCGTGAAGGTCAGGTCCAAAAGCGTGTTGAATTGACACGGAATGACCCCAATGTGAGAAAGTGAAAGGGTGGATTACTGGACCATTAATTTAAATTTACGATTAACCACCAAAGTTATTAATCTACAAAGAATGGGGTGGCTAAGAACCAATCAGAGTAAAGTAGTGAGGACAAAAGGATGGTCAATGTGAAAGGGTAGATTATTGGACCATAAAGGTGGTAACTGCATTCTGGGTAATGTTGGAAGCATAAAAGGACAGGATATATTATTTAGATATATTTTTATACCAATATGGAAAATATCCCTTTCTATTATTTCAGTAGACTGTTGCATCATTGTTATTAATAATGTTCAATTTAACATAAAAATACACAAATATGTACACCATAAAAGATACCAACAGATAACAAAACTAGAATGTAAAACGTAAACAGCAGTTAAAAGGCATTACCAAATTTATTAATTAAAACTAAGTTATTAATTGTAGTTTTTTTGGGGGTTTTTTACTGCGCCTTGAACACCCAGCAGGGTGGATATGTGCGCATTACAAGTCTTATTATTATTATTATTATTATTGTAGTTAATTTAAGCTATTTAAATAAGCTATGATTAAGTTAATAATCTTAATAATTTTAATAATAATAAAAGCACAGGCTTTTTTGTTTTTCGCAGTATTATTTAAACTCTTTCATATTTGCTTTCTACATGTATACCTACATATGTCTCATGTTGGGTAATTACATGTACAATGTATGAAAAATAAAATAATAATTGCAAAAAGTAATAATAAAACACTTAATATAACGCCCAATTCCCGAAGGCCTCTGAGCGATTTACATAAAAAGAAGCAAAAAACAAAAACATTCCACAATTCACACACACAAAAATTTTTTATAAAGACAACAATCACAAAGTTTAAAAAGATCAACAGATTTGTGTAAAACAACAAATGTTACAAATTAGAAAATTGCTGATTATTACAAAGTTGGATGTCTAAAAGGAGAAACATTTCATCAAAGGTGGACATTCCTCCCCATTTAAACTCACATCCACAACTTGTTTACATCCTCAGTTCTATTTTGTTCTCTATCTCCTTTCAGAACTGAAGTGTATGTCACTGTCCGAACTAAATGAACTCCTTGAGGACCTGGAGGCAACTGTCAAGGACTACTCAGAAGCCTTGGTCACGGAGTTGGCCCTACGCGAGGACCTTTACTTTGAGAAAGAGACAAAGAATCAATTCATTTCAGCGTTGGTGGCCGTGCAGAATAAGGTCAAAGGGTTCAAGAAGCAGCCACAGACGGCCAATAAGAAGAAGGGAAAGAACAGCGTGGAGCCAGGAATGGTAAGACTCAAGAGAGCCTGTCAGTCATTGGTTAATATTCTGTCTCGGGGGGGGGGGGGGGGGGGGGACGACTATATGATGTGGTGGTGGATGGACTTTGGAGTGGTGAGAATGAACGTGATAGCGAGTTGGCTTGAGCTGAATAACAGTTTATGCAGGTTGCTCAGAAGAAGCTGAGAGATTACCGCGAGAGAGTTTGGGAATTATTGACACCTCAAGTACTTGAACTTAAGATTCAGTGCCAATGAAATGTCAAGCATCCAAATAAAAACAAAGCAATAATCATTTCTATTGGTTTGTAGACTAGACTTATGTAGAGAATTCAAGACTCGTACATAAGGAACATACTTCTTTGTCCTGTAAAAAATTGATAAAATTATGTATATTCTAACTCAATGTTGAATGTGTTAGCTTTTTCGCCTAATGACTGAATGAAATAGCTTGGGCTATGCTTTGCCGTTAGTTGAAGAATAAGCATAAATGCCAGGGCCCAATTTCATAGAGCTGCTAAGCACAACAATTTGCTTAGCATGAAATTTCTTCCTTGATAAAAACAGGATTGCCAACCAAATTTCCATGTGTTGCATATTGCTTGTTACTGGTATTCAGCTGTTGTTTGCTTATCCTGAAAATCACATGGAAATTTGGTTGGTAATCCTGTTTTTATCAAGGAAGATATTTCATGCTAAGCAAATTGTTGTGCTT
Source organism: Plazaster borealis (assembly GCA_021014325.1). Lineage (NCBI taxonomy): Eukaryota > Metazoa > Echinodermata > Asteroidea > Forcipulatida > Labidiasteridae > Plazaster > Plazaster borealis. The sequence continues at coordinate 19,240,918 of CM037472.1, forward strand.
AGCAGCTCTATGAAATTGGGCCCAGGTGACTGCAATAGGCACGGAAACTCGTCCTCCCCACACTCTGAAAATTCTTTTAAAAACCCTTTTTAGCAACGTGGACAACTCCATGTAAACACCAACCTTGTCCGGCGTGCCATGACACTACCTTGTTTGTCGGGAATAACTTGTTACCAATATCAACTATAATACGTAGGTTTATAAACTGTTAAAAAAAAAATTCAACTGCAGGTAATGTTATTCTTATTGAATCAACCATTGATATATATTTTTTTTATTCACTGAATTCCTATCATGAATAACAGCAGCTAAATGTATCAACAGTACAATCAGTGACTGTTCTTGGTTCCAATTTGGGTCTCGTCTGTTAAATGAGACAAATGTATGCTGACAGTTGCTCTGATCTTGTTTTCTGGCAGTGGTGCATTTTTAATCAGTAAACCAAATACCACGGTTAAACCTTCCTCATACTTCAGGAGAATTGGGTAAGCGAAGCAAAATTTTGTGCGTCACAATTGTGAAAACAGCGCATACTGCTTGTTTGCGTTCGGATTGTTTGCGTAACAAAAAATGGCTTCGCATTACCTTTCACTTAAAAGTATGAACCAGGGTTTGTTGTTTTTATTATTGTTTGACATTTACCATAGTATTTGAAGAATTACAAAAGGTTTTGCTTTTCCCAAATCGCTGAAAAATTCAAACCAAGTGGCCTGTTATTTTTCTTTCTCACAAAATAAGTTTTAAACCTGTTGGGGGAAAAGTCTGTGTCAAACAGCATGATCTGATTTCTAAATTGAAAGGAAATTTAAAATGTAGAGGAAAACCAAAATATGTATATTCTTTGATTAAGTTGCCTTCCACTTAGTTGTGGTGTTCCTTGTGTGCTTTATCAATCATTGAATACTGACTCTCAAACGAGACCAGACTATTCCCCTTCCAGCCTCATTTTGGTAACATTGGTTTAAACGAGAGAAAAACGAAAAAGCTGCTCCTCCATGAAAATGTTTTTACGCGAAGATTTGTTTTGTAAAAAGAAAAGGGCAGAAAACACATACATAGAAGTACTTTATATTCATGTCTATACACAAGGTACAAGTCCAAATATGCATTAGATGCCCATGAAACCCTGCATTTAGATGCCCATGAAACCCTGCATTTAGATTGTTGGCTATACGTACCACCTTTATCAGGATATCTAATTGGGTTTTTTCTTTTGTGGCCCGAGTCCATGTCCTTCACTGGATATTTTCATCAGAATGTAGTTTCTTTCAGTCAAATTGTGTAGATACTGTCAAAGTCTCCTTTTTTTATTAACAGTTTTATCCGTTTTGGTTACGTGTGTGACGTGTATTTTGCTACAAATCAGAAATGAGCTTAAACTCCCCTAAAAAAAATAATAATAATAATTTTGGGGTAAAACAAGTTACAAATAGTCCCAGTGGTATCATTTTTATCTTCACTGACCAAAATTTACATAGTTTGAAAACATTACTTGAAAAACAACAAAAAACCTATTTTTTGTGTAAATTTTTGTTTTCCAGAAATAAAAATTGTATACATTTTGCCACTTGAAAAAAATAACATCATTAGTGAATATGATGTTTTAAATTTTGATGTTTGAGGCTCACTTTCTAGAGAATGGCCCCGTATGTGTGTTCTAAAATTATGATCTAAACAAATATATATATTCCTTCAGAAAAGGAACTGATTTGCCTGGATTTGCTACTTGACGAATGAAGGGTCTATTCTCATTGTGTGAATTTTAAACCGCTAGTGTAAATATTTGCCTGAAATATCTGAGATATTTATTTTAAATATTACACTTAAGTTGTTTTTGTGAACGTTATTGTTTAAAGAAGAGCTGTGCAATATTGGGGGGTGGGGGGTTGTGAATAATTGCCAGGCTCTGAAAAGGTTACTGTAGAGTATGCAATGGATGTATGATTGAGTCGCGGATTACATGTATACGTGATATAAGGTTGCAGTAAGTGTTTGTGTCTTGTTGTGTCGGAGTACTGGTGATGTCTTAAATTTGTTAGATTTCGTTCATGCCAGATTCAATCCAAGAGGTATCAATCATTTACTGATTTGAAATGTTTGTATCTGTAATCGTAGCACAAAAATGTAGCAGGGTTGATACTTCACGCCAAAGCGAATGCGAAGCGAATTTTGGCGACGCAATAATTGATACGCTGTGTTTTTCCAATTGTGACGCAAGAAAATTCGCTTCGCTTTCGAGTTGAGTATTAACTGGGCTTAACAGTCAATTTGTTTATTTAATCACAAAGTTAAAATAATCGGAATTCATGTGTGTTTTTTGTTACCCGTTTCAGTACCTTACCACCAGAATACCGTACCACAAAGGATCTGGACCTCCTGACATCAACATGTTGCAAAAAGTCACAAAAAGTAAGTTATGAATATATGTCTACATGTACATCTACATTGTACATGTGTTTAAGTGTTAAATAGGAAGTCTGGACCTAAGAACAAAGTCCACATACTGTAGGGACTTGAAACACTATGTGGACTTACACACGTCCACACAGTGTTTGTTACAGTGTTGAAGAATATGGTTTCTTTTAAGTGCACAGAGCAAAGTACGTGAATGCAACACTGAGCTGTGTGTGTATGTGTTGGTAAGGCAAAAGGTGTTGGTATCCTTTACAGTTTCTCATTGGTCATTGGTATCCTCATTGGGGAAAGTAGGGTGCAATCGGGGTACTAGACTGGTCCCCTATCCGCAAGAGTAAAGACAGGCACTGGTCTTACAGGCCTAGTGATTTCATTGGATACAATGATTTCATTGGATAAACGTGCAGTGACGTAAGCTTTCCATATCTGCGTTATGATTGGTCCGAGGTGATGTAGTTTGTCAGCTTGCACTTTCGGTCGTCTGCATATGCAACGTGTGCATAATGTTTGTACATATGCATGTAGTGTTGTTGTATTCAATATGTGTACATATGTACGTGTGATTCGACTGCGAATCTACATGTGAAATGAATGCGAGGTCAAAGGTACATTTGCAACATCCGGTCAGGCAGGTATCTAGCTGTATTCACGAGTCTCGAAGTGTGGCGTCACATGCTCAGGCTATCAGGGTACAAGCATACCCCAATGGGTGACTTTTGGGGTTGCTAGGTGGCAGCAGACTTACCAGGTCAATCCATTGTTTTTAGAAGCCTGCGCAAGCTCAGAATTATATAGACAGTGGAAAATTACCTGGGCTGTTTATTGGGGTCGTTAGGTGTCAGCAAACTTAGTAGTTTAATCCATCGTTCTTGGAAGCTTTTGCGCAAGCTCAGAATTATATAGATAGTGGAAAATTACCTGGGCTGTCTATAGACCTCTATCATGCTGCCACCATCTTGGTCATGTTCCCTGTATCCAACATTAGCAATGAATAATAACAATCATTGTACAAATAGGAACCAGACTATTTCTCCTTCCAGCCTCGGTTTGGTTACATTGATTTGAATGGGAGAAAATCAAGATGGCCGCACCATGATAAAGGTCTATTGGGGTCTTTAGGGGGCATCAAACTTACTAGTTCAATCCATTGTTCTTGGAAGCTTGCGCAAGCTCAGAGTATACCTTTCCCATGAAATATGTAAATTACACATCATGCGTGTGCACTAACACTGCTGGTTGACCAAATGAGGTAACATGGAGTCTTTTTGTAAGGGGCTGATGGTGGTGTGTTGCATATATGCCTTTGTGCCTCTGCCTATAGCACTCAACTTCATGGCGTTTGCCAACCAATCATGTCTGTACGCCTGCGGGAATGTAATGAGCATATTTCATGAGAAGGGCTAATGTTGTAGACATTGGAAAATGACCTGGTATGTCTGCTGCCACCGGCATCCCAAAGATCCCCTTTCAGATAGTTCAGGTTTCAACAGTGTGAACACCCTGTAAAGCGCGTGATGCTACGGGTCATCAGCACAGAATTCCGCTGTGACTCTGTGAGCAATAATGTCAAGCCCCAAGTTCATAGAGCTGCTTAAGTATAAGTAAATATTGCTTAAAGAGTTCCTGTTAAGCACATTAAAGCAGGATACCAGTCACAGAGGGTACACAAGACATGGCAATTTGGCCGGTAACCATATTCTGGTAAGCATGTATTTGGTGCTTATAAGCAGCTCTAAGAAATTGGGCCCTGCAGCTGGTAACCAGGCCTGGTTTTGTTAGAATGCAGAGTTATATAGGCTTTCTGTAGGGTCTTTGCTATAGCTCTTAATGGTACGTGTGTTGCTGGTTACCCAGCTCGCCATGACACGATTTCTAATTACAAACGGGCAAGTGCCCTTGTGCAGTCTGATACATTATGCTCAAGAGTTCCTGTGACATTTGTGTTAATTGACATTCTATGAGGCTGTGCCAGAACAGACATGCATTTCATTCAAAGCTAACATGAAAAGTGACAGTTTTTCCGTGTTATCTAGTTGGTGCCCTGATATTACCATTCAATCCATATTGGTGGGGGGGGGGGGTACTACCGTATGGCTAAAATGTTTCACATCGAAACTAACAGAGAAAATAACCATAGGGCCTGACACGAAAAACCAAATGAAATACCGACCAGATGGACAATAGCTTATTTGGAACTTAGTATTTGAAACCACTTCATTTATCAGTCAAGTAAGTGACCCCAAAAGTAGTGAAAGTGATTGCACTGCCTTTTTGCAGTGTGTGGTCACTCGAAGCCTTTTTGCTGTGTGTTTACTCTGATCTCACATCATGGGCAGATCAACCCTTTCCATGCTGCTCAGGCAGCTGCTCTGTCCATAAACACCATGGCGCATGAATTTTCACAGGTTAGTTTTATGGTATATATCTACAACTATATAGGATTGAAACAAACAGTGGGTTCCAATTACCAAACGTTTACAATCCCTTTAATACAGCTTTACACTAGACAACCCTTGCTCTTTGATAATATACATTATCATATCTTGTTCTCACTCATCTACACTACTTTATCTTGCCTGTAGGTATACACACATTAGTACGTGATCCTCTAATCCATAGAACTCTAGCCGGTCTTGGCCTAATTTATTACCATTATACATGGCCATATATAGGTCATATTCAGCCCATACTGTTCATCTTAAAGATGCCGTAGGCCCTGTGGATCCTTTTACTTTTTTACTTAATTTGTCGTAACACTGTTTTACTTTGTCCTGATTCGACTGGAGATTGATACCATTGTCAGTTGTAACCAGACACATGTACAATGTTCTTGTACATGTCTGTAATTTTTAAGTGCCCAGAACATTTCAGTGGCTTCAAAACAGCAGTTGGATAAAACACCACATATTCAAAAAGTTAATATAAAGAAATAAATTTATACTTTTAATCACGGTTAGGTTGGAGAACAGGGCTTTGTTTCATAGAGCTGCTTAAGCCCCAAAAGCAGCTAAGCACAAAACAATTTTGCTTACCAGATTAAGGTCACCAGCCAAACTGCCATTCCACATCACGTATCATCTTTGACTGGTTTCCTGCTCAGTTTTGCTAAGAAGATGTTCAGCAAACTCTTCTGCAGAAGAAGCTCAATAAAATTGTGCCCTGGGGCTTTTTTTTCAAAACCTTGGCTTTGGTTCTGTCTTCGGCTCCAGTAATGATGTTGGAAACACCGAACAAAATGTACACTGCTCAAAAATTGATGACGGAGCCCAAGCCGGAGCCGGATTCCAACCCGAGGTTTGGGAAAAGGCTCTGGTCTGAAACAGGCCTGGATTTTCATCTTTGAGAGGGCAAGGTCATTTTCATTTTGCAAAGGGCACTTCCATTGGAAAATCTTAAAATCTATGGGAAACTTTCAAAGGCCAAGACCAGGGGCAACAGAGGCCATGGCATCCGTGTAATTCTAAGCCTGCTGAAAATTTGTTGAGGATATTTGTTTTTTCTGTAGGGGTGCATGAAGTACACTTTAAATCTACGCACTGAGTGATTCCCTCAGCTGTGTATGAGATGCAGGTTTAAGTGATGTATTGTACAGTAAATGTTGATACAGTCAACCTTATGCAGACTTGATAACAACAAGAAAACTGCCCTGGAAAAATCGTGCCCCCCCCCCCCCCTGACCATGCCAAGCCTTGCTGATAGATCAAGAGGCCTATTGGCATGTTGTAAATGGATTATAATAGGCCGTCCAGCCTGCCGGCGGCTACATTCTACCTCAAAACATTTTTAATGGCGATTCCATGATACCGATATCAACCATTTAAACTGTGGATATTTCATCATGAAATGCAGAAAGGGACAAACCCTGTCAACCCGCTAATGTGCATTTGTGATAAAAAAAAAGAGAAAAAAGTTTCATATTTTTCATTTCATTCATCAAACTCAACAGTGTTTCTGGTAACTAGAGCAAAAGATTTTCTAATTGAACCTTTTTTTAAAATAATATTGATGCAAAAAAACACATGCTTTATATTTGTTTTTTGAGGCATTATTGTAAATGTTTTATTGAGTGTAAACAGATCACTGTACTGTGGTTTACATTATTTTCAAATCCATGAATTATAGAAGTGCAGATGACTTTAAAGTAAATGTTGTAAAACTTTACTTTTGCTGAATAGACCTGCCCGACTTCAAAGCCCTACATTTATTCCAACTGCACTTTCAGTTCTGAAAGCTGATCAAATTTCACACAAAAACATGTACTCAATTCCAGCGAAACCTCCCCAAAGGGCTTTGGGCATTTATTCAATATATTAATGATGGTTTTTCCTGACCTTCTTTCCTGTAAATAAAAGATAAACATAATCTGGGTAGTTTATGAGCTGTCATATTCATTACAGTGTGGAATATGAAAGTTAACGTGACACCATGTTGTCAAGCGATATCCCCACTAAGCTGGTAACCCCCAAGGCCAGATTTTACATCATCTGGATCATTACGTTGATAGTCGCTGGTATCCTGCAGTGGAACTTACGTCATGATTGTTCATTAGATTGGCGACGGCTCAGAGTCATATCCGTCACCTCCACTCACACTTGGGGCCTCTCTCCTCTGACAGGGAAAAGACAAACACCAGACAGTGCTTGCTTGATTGTGTTTGTCCGGATTTGATGAATTCTTAAAGGCTCTGTATACGTTTGGTAATGACTCTGAAAATTAATGGCAATAAAAACTTACTTGGTAGGAAGCACAGCAGCTTTGGAATGTATAATGCATTTTGAGAAACTTTTCACTTTGAAGTACTGCGGTTATGGAAAAAAATATCACTTCTTATAATAATATCACAACAAATTTGAATGTGAGAAACGTTCCAGATTTTCGGCAATATCTCAAAAATGCTACCAACCTTTGATGAGTTTTATGGTATAGGCCTATATCTACAACTATATAGGATTGAAACAAACTGGGTTCCACTTACCAAATGCATACAATCCCTTTAAACATCACAAAATGTCCAAGTATTTTTACTAATTTTGTCAAAATCTTTCGTTGCAAGCACAAACACCAAATGATTCAAATAAAAGTAAAACACCATTTCACAAATATTCAGTTTGATGATGATTTTTTTTTTTTTTTTTTTAAACACAAATAAGCAATGCAGATTATGATTTTTGTTTGTTAATTACATTATTTCTGGTAATCAAATTAAATATTCCGGATAAACCTTAAAGTTTGTGTTCTGATGATGAACAAGGTATACCAGTAAGACCAAAGTCAGATCCGAATTGGCAGCTACAGCTACGGCTACGACTGTTACTAAGGATGTTGCTAATGAGGTCCTATACTTCAACGCATAATGACACAGCGATCAAGCCGCAGCCATAGCCACCAATTGGAACACGGCTTATATGTCAAGCAAAACCCTTGGTTCTTCTCAGAACTCTCTTCACACAGTGCCTCTCAAAACAATTATCAATCTTAAGTTGTTTGGTTTGGGTTTTTTTCTTCTTCCTATCAGACGGTTTAAATTTCATCACTTCTGCTTCATTTTCCCGACGAGAGATTTGTTCAGCTAAGTTTGAACAAATTTTGAATCGCGATACTGTTCCACGATGCAGTACGTTTGGATTTGATTACCTTGTGCATATTTTCTAAATCACACTCTATCCTCTACTCCTACTTGAAAGCTAGAATTTGATACATACAAGGGTACTGTATATCGTTCAGTTGATGTATCAATTCACTACATGATGCCTTGCTTGCTTCCCGGGTTCCCCCCTCCCTATTCTTCGTTCCTATTTGAAAGTCAAAACTTGTATGACCCCTGAACATTATTCAGTCTGCAGCAGATTCGTTCCCCCATTCTAATAAAAATCGTAATTCCAAAGCGTGTTCAAACCCATGAGTAGGTTCTTGGATAGGTTTTTAGAGATAAAGAGATTGATTAGACTTGATCATTACTCTTTGTCGGTGTGGGGTGAATAACCCTAAACTCCCCTGGCAGTCCATGGCCATCTCCGATGATAGGTGAATATCTTACCATGCATAATGTCTCTAGATCCTACCTCCCTTTTTTTTTTAGAACGATGAAAAGACTCCAGGCATGCATATTTCTTTAATTTGGTAATTTCGATATGAGCGATTCATCCGCGGTTAGCATTTCTCGTTCCTGAAAAATCAATGAAAATATAGCATCGGTCATGTTTGTTCCCTGGTTCTCTTTTAATGTTTAATGACAGCTTCATGTCATGAGGCGCTTTACTGAACAAACAAATCACAGTTCAAGCATCAAGATTAATTCATCAAAACATGGGTCCCTCTAGAGGGTATTTTGGAAAATATTCATGAAATCTTGATTCAAGGCGGGATTTCAGTTTGATTGATTTCCTAGTTTGCTAATGGGTGGCGCTCTTTTCCTTTAATCAATAATAATTCCAATAACAAGTCCATCTGAGAAATGCATTGCAGGCCATGTTCAAATTGGTGGCTGCGGCTGTCACTAAGGGCATTGCTATGGGCCTGGCAATCAAGCCACAGCCGCAGCTGCAGTCGATCATTCAAACATGGCCACACTTCTGAAAGTTTGTATGTTTGACTTCCCGCTGTTTTGAGTTCCATTATGATAATCAACTGAATTTGCACAGCTGTTCAATGTAGTCTGCTCCGCAGAGTAACAAATGTGCCCCAATCTTCACAGTTTGTTTGCCTTTAGTCGCAGTGATCGGGAAAAACCGACATTTTAATCAAATAACGTATTGAATTAAGCTACTGTTTATGCAATCCTGAGTTATTTACCAATGGTTTAAGCCTGATTTGGGTCAGGTATTTGGGTCTGCATCTAATCCAGTATGGCTGCAGGCAGAAAAAAAAATAGTGTTAATTATGTGAATAAAAAATGACGAGTACACCCTTGATGTATGTTTTGATCCTGTGTGAAAGAAGACTGGTTTATGCGTATGCACACATGGAAACTTGAAGATGAACGTTACACAGCGCACTGAATTAAGATGTTTGCATCTATTCATAATCGGTCTGAGCCCAGTTGCCTCCAGCATTCCCCCCCCCCTCCTTGCCATGCAGGTTCATGAAACACATTGAATGGTAAATCACTGATTAATTGTATTATGGGTTTAATTGGAAACCCCATTTCGTTGTAACATGATATACAGTTATTGGGAGATGGCTAGATTCTGGACTTGGTAAATCAGGAGAAATAACGTTAGAGAAGGGAATTTTTTGAGTGATTTTTGTTTCTTCTTCTTGATTTATTTACCTACACAAAGCTAGTTTTGTGATGATGTGGCGTATGTTCCCTGTATAACATGGGTACTCAATACACATATTATGCGTGTTGTACATTGCTCTATGTATTGTGAGTGGGGAAGGGCTTTAAAGGCACTGTACACGTTTGGTAATTACTCAAAATATATATTGGCATAAAAACTTACTTGGTAATGAGCAACGAAGAGCTGTTGAAAGTATAAAACATTGTGAGAAACGACTCCCTCTGAAGTAACGTAGTTTTTGAGAAAGAGGTAATTTCTCACTAAAATAATAACAACTTCTTGTAAGAAGTTTTTATTCTGAAAGCACACAAATTTGTACAACATGGGTGTTTTTTCTTTCATCATTTTCTTGCAACTTCGATGACCAATTGAGCCCAAATTTTCACAGGCTTGTTATTTTATGCATATGTTGGGATACACCAAGTGAGAACACTGGTCTTTGACAATTACCAAACGTGTTCAGTGCCTTTAAAGAGTTGTAGTGTTTGAGATTTTTTTTAAAAAGGGGGTAGTGTTTGGGTAGTGCAAAAGGTGTTTGCAACATTTGCAAAATTTGGCAAACGGTGTAGAGGAATGGATGTTCGCTAACTTTAAAAAAGGAGAAAAGCAGTAACAAGTTCATAAAAATTACACTTAATCCTGAACCAAACCTTACCTCAAACAAAGCAGATTGTTCGTAGTAAAGCGTTTCTGTTCTTTGTGTTAAATTGTACTTGTTTACAAATGGAGTAAGCGTAGAAATGAAAATAGTTTGTTTAATTTTAAAGAGCAGACGACAAAGTATTGCCCAGCACATGGAATAATCGATGATTGATCTGACAGATTTGAAGTGAGCCTGTGCACAGCTTTTTTAATACTGCGCGTTCCAGTCCAAACAGTTAGCATGACACACTACCTGGGTAGCGCAAATGGTCCTCGAGTGGAGTGCACCCAAAAATCACATTTCCTTGACATTGATTATTCTGAACGGCCACTTTAAAAAAAAAACTATTTGGCCAAAGAAAAAAAAGTCCAGGGGCCGATTTCACAAAGAGATATGACTAGTCTTATCTGAAGTTCGGACCAGTAACTGGTCTTAACTTAAGACTAGTCCTATCGCTTAGCATTGCCTAGGACCAGTCCTAAGTTAGGAAGAGTTTTGTGAAATCGATCCCAGGAACCTTAATACTGGCAAAATGGCAAGAACATTAGTGCCAGAGATTGAGGAAATAGACAATCATTAGTTTAACTGATTATGCTTTAATAGAGACTGAATCAATCAAACAAATTGCCCAGAATATAAAGCACCACTAACAGCCAGATCTCTTCCAGACTTTTCCCTCGATCCATCCTCATCATTAAGACGTCTCTCCCTATCTACTAAATCCAGTTCAGTCCCTGATTTACAATTTTGTAATTAATTAATCTCTGTGAATTACATCCGTGAGATTCTACTAAATTCTCTTGAATTGTTGTCCCGTCTTGCAGTTCTGAGAGCAATTAACGACGACAGCAAAGATGTACCCGACCTACTGACCAACTACATCCTGAAAGGTATGCGGGGGGAGGGGGGGGGATATTGATTTCATGTAGGGTGGGGGTCAGGGCACAGTGTAAGATCCCCCCGAGGAGGAGAGAGCGTGATGCAACGGCTCAGCTCTGCCCCACGGAGAGAGGGAAAGATTCATCAAGAAGTATAACAAGCTTGGAAGCTGATATCTGTTTTGAGAAGTAAAGCTGGGATTATGACTTGATGGGGTTTTAGTTACAGTGCGGCCATGTTGGAATTATTGGGTTTAACATCGTGTAGTTGGTGGCAGTAAGCGTGATGGGTTTTATTATAGAGCAAACTCTTGCATGGGAATAACTTGAAGCTTTGCATGGTGCAGGAAGTAAGGTGATATCGACTGGCAAAATACGGTCGGTAGTGCAGGTCTTTGCACCCCGAGGGTCAGTGAGTGACCAGAAGAAGGTCCTATTTCCCAAGGCCCAAGGGGGGTTAGACGTGCACTAGTAAACAAATTATGTGTTTTAAAACACACCACATTCCAAAATATTGAGAAGAACAAATAAATAAATAAATTCAGAAAATTCTAAAATTAAATCATGAGAACCATAATAATTTTGTTGTTCAATCTACACATCATGAGAGGGCACTGTGTTCAGTCAACAATTTTCAGTTAATTGCACGGTTAGGGAACTATTTCCCGCAAGTTACGCATATGCGATGCCTTGACGCGCATCTAGTTCACAGTGGCGCAAATTTCATGCACTAGCCTATATTATTCCCACGTGACCGTGTTTCAGCCAATCAGAATACAGAACCAGCAAATAGGTGTGTTATAAAGTTTGCTAGCGACCTCCTCTTTTTTTATGAATTTATTTTTTTATTTTTTTATTTTTTTAACTCTGCAATACCAATGAATATGAAGATCAAAACACTTTCTAAACTCGTTTATATTGATGATGTGAATCCTGAAAACCACATTTGAACTGTGATTTATTTGAGATTGTTCTTAAACCTTGCGAGGAGTCCCCTAAAAATGTGATTTACTCTTACTTTTATTTTGTATTTCGGCAAAAACGTCTTTAAGGAATATATTAACCTGATATAAAGAGCAAACCAGTTTAAGTTTCATCTTCAATCAATGCTTCTTGGGGGGGGGGGAAACAGATTCATTGATTTTTAGGGGCACTACATTGTATATATACATTCTAACGTGAAACATAAAGTGGATGGAACAACAGTGTGTGGGGATTTCTGGAGGGTACAACAGTTATGCAAAACATCTACTTTTCAAGAAGTGACAAGGAAATTATAAGTTGTGATAATCACATTTGAAAAAGTGTTAAATTTTCTTGAATTAAAAGGTAATGGGTTCAATTTTGTTTTATTTTTTCTTTATTATTATTATTATTTTTTAAAAACAAAATTTGAGGGGGGGAGAGATACATGTAACTGCTTCTTCAAATGTTTGCAAATTCCTCAAAGTCAGCGACCATCAACTTGGTTTGAGGAAACATGATTGATTCGTCTCTTGCGTCAGAGAGTGTGTCCCAACCAGCAATGTTCCTTTTTTGCCCTGTGGCTGAAATAAAGCCAGTAAGCAATGCTCGCTAACTTGCCCATAATTGCAAATTGCATTGGAGGGACAAAAGCTTCTTCCCGTCACACGGCAGCACATTCAACCCTGTCCTGGTGCAACATCCCATGAAAGCAATGGGGGATCATTTGATCATTTGCTTAAAAGACTCTCATGAGTCCAAGATCCAAGTCTTGTATGGTGAGGGCGTAGAATTTCATGCTATTTTTTTTTTTTATGCAGGGCCATGGGGAACGTATCAAAAACAAACAGCGCCAAGCGATTCACACGCCATTTTGGCAGAGTCTGTATTAAACAATTTCTGAAAGTAATCGTGTTCGTTTTCAAAAACACTTATGTCTCTGGTTACTCCATGGCCCTCTGAACATTTGTAACTGAGGAAGTTAATCCAGTATGGACTAATAGGAGTGTCCAAGCAGCAAACAGATTGGTTTACTATGCACAATCTGAGTGCATGATGTTGGAGGCCAGACTGATAACTCATAAGTAATGGTAAATTTGTCGCAGCATTTACATGGCATTTTGTACTTAGTGATTTTGAGCACTATCTTGAAACAAATAGACACTTACTAATTTCTTTGTAGTTCACATAAAGGATGTTGACAGTACACCATGAACTTTTGATTTGAATTATCATACACTTGATGGTAAAGATAGTATTAGAGCCTAGCTTGTTTGTTTTTTGTTTGTTTTGTAAACTTTTTTGTCTGTGCCTCAAGTTTGTAGGTTTCTGCTGGGGTTGTTAGTATCAATATACTCAAGGTTTTTTTAACCAGTGGAGTATTAACCTCATATGTCAACATTATAGTACATTTAAAGGTGTTCGTCTTATTCTCAATGAATTTTTTCTTCTCACACAGTTTTGTTCAAACCGGAGAAGGATGGCGATATTCCATTGCCGTTGCCCATGGAGATGCAGGTCAGGTAAAAGGTCAGAGGTCACTGGCCAAGGTCATAATAACCCAATTCATCATCTTGCCCATTTTACTGAATAGCGCCTGCTCCTATGGTAGGAATGGAATCTTGACTGCAGTAGAGTATAGGGGTATCGTAGGCGATCAAGGGCTGATGTAGAGGCACGTTTCATTTTCTTCATCGGCAGCGAAATGGTCATCTGATTTTTTTGTTTTCCGAGTCACGCTGCGATTTATCAGCCACATATCGCAACGAGGTCATCCGTTTCACTCCGAATTATAAACAAGTCCATAGTGTATAACTGTGTAGAGATAGTGGTGTAGCATTGTGTAGTATACATTGTACTGTGTTTGTATAACACTTCCCTGTGCAGGGTTCTAGACTTAGTAACTAGATGTCGTCTATTCATATTTATAAAACTTTAACAAGAATAGCGTATTTATAAACAAGTACGCTTTCATTTACTGTTGCTCTTTTGTAAAAAATTAATATATATTAACTTGACGTTACTGGACATGTTTTGATCGTTTTTTGAATCATTGCGAGAGATAGCGTACTCTCAATCAGTGTATTCATTTTCAGCTGAAACAAACGTCAGTAAAAGGACTGACACAAGAAAAAATTTACGTTTACTTTTTGTATTTTTAAACCTTATGTTGACTTGAATTTTATATATGTTATGTAAATTTGTGTATTATACAAAAGAAAATTAAGAAGATGTTGAATTATTAATACGATGCCCAAAGATTTATCCTCATGAAAAAATTATATTATAAACGGATTATTGAGGGAATATTGTACACTTTGTAAGCCAATTTTTATTTTTATTTTTTATTAAGTGATTTAGTGAAGAAGAGAATGTGGACAGAAAAATAATGGAGATCCATTTTGTTTTTGTAATACCCACCGGATATTTAGGCCATTTTCAAAACGACGTCTTGGGCTCGGGCTCGGGCTCGGGATTGGGCTCGGGCTCGGGATTTGGCTCGGGCTTGGGATTGGGCTCGGGCTCGGGCTCGGGCTTGGGATTGGGCTCGGGCTTGGGATTGGGATTGGGCTCGGGCTTGGGATTGGGCTCGGGCTTGGGATTGGGATTGGGCTCGGGCTTGGGATTGGGCTCGGGCTTGGGATTGGGATTGGGCTCGGGCTTGGGATTGGGCTCGGGCTTGGGATTGGGATTGGGATCGGGCTCGGGCTTGGGATTGGGCTTGGGCTTGGGCTCGGGCTTGGGCTCGGGCTTGGGCTCGGGCTTGGGCTCTGGCTCTGTCAGTTATTTAAGAAAGCATGTGATGTCCTCAGTCTCTTTTAAGCCATGGACCAAAACATTTCAGCCTTCAGCCTTTCATGCATGTTTTTGTTGTTTTGAGGTTGATTTTGATTTGTTTTTGTTATTTGTTTGTTTTTGCAAGGTTTAGTTTAAGTTCTCTCACTAGACAGAAACTCAAGGTAGTGGCTCAAAACATTGAACTGATAAAACTATAAGTAGGTATCACTGGCTTACCACCAAGCATGTACCTTTGAATCTATAGTCATTTAGTTGTAAATGGGCACCTTGGGAGGGGGGGGGCAACATTGCTGCAAAGATTAAAAAACGATATTTTTAGGATCGGTACAAAATGTGAACACCCTGTACTCTTAGGGGCTGTGCTATGGCCCCCTGGATGAAACAACAAATCTGCCTAAGAAAACATTGAAGAGAATTCTCTTTAAAATTGCGATAGGTCAGTCAGACAGAAACAAATTATAATTTAACCTCTTTGTTTACCACAGTTTTACCTCAATTTTACCACCACCCTGTGTTTGGCCAAGATAAATTCTCTTGCTTCAGTGTGCGTATCGTCATTGCAGCGGATTGATCGAAAGCCAAAAGTCATATCTCAACGATTCCTTTTCATAACTGTTACTGCCATTCTGATGCCGTGCAATCATAATTCTAAAATTCAAAGGTCAAAATCCACATCGGATTTTCCACATCTAATTTTCCACATCCCACCGCCAACAGTGAAAAAGAAAAAAGACGAGGACAAACAATTATTGATGGCCAAGCAGCTCTGCTCTGAAATGACTGCATTAATTTTTTTCACTCGAAATACTAACCAAACTATATAATGCTTCAATTTCTTGTTAGTTCAGCCCCAAGCAGTTTGTACACTACTTGGCGGGCGCACTGTCCCCGGAGAGAGAAACCAATTTCCAAAATAGCCTAAAACTACAACTTATTCAACTCGATAAGTGTATTATTCCTGCCATTATACCTCATCGCTTACCCAGTAGATACACTTACCCGTGAATTTATTTGAAAGGGATTTTTTTTCTCTCCGTAGGGGCGTAATTTTCATCCATGTTTTTTTTTTCTTAAAGAGAAATCACTCTTAACATTTTAATATTCAAAGTCCATCCTGTTTATGGAGGGCAAAACTTTGGTAGATATGATACATTTTTATGTCCACATTCTCTTTTCATGTAAGCCTTTTGCCTTATTCATGTGTGCATCATGTTGGATCAGGGGGACAAAATTTAGATTCTCAAATGCATTATTTGAAATTGTTCTTCACATTGGATTTTTTACGACAAATTTCAAGATAGCCCTATCTTTTGAGGTACAAGCTCTCTTTATAAAGCCCGGTTCATATTTTATGCGAATGCGAATGCAAAGCGAATTTGACGCCACAACTCTACAATCGCAGCAAATGTTTTGCAATAGTTGAGCGCGTTTTAACTGGGGCGAATTTCTTGTTGCAAACTTGTAACGCCAAACTCGATTCGCATTCGCATGAAGCATAAACCGTGCTTAATTCAGATGCTCAAAACTGTATCTATTCACAGTTTTAAGTAAACTTGTGTACTTGGGAACAGTGCTATACGATCCAACATAGTTGTTAAATGAATAAGGCATGACATCATTTGCCATGTATGTATTAAAGAAGAAGAAAAAAACAAAAGTAAGTACTGCAATATTATTGTGAAATGAAGGTTTATTGTAAATGGTGTTTTCTTGTAGTGTGTAATGTAGATTGAAGATTCGGTGGGTTTTCATTATGGCATTTGCCTCACATCAAACCTTTCCAGTGTAATCTTAAAATCAAACAATTTGGCAGTTACCTCTTACACAAAAGCATGGAGGTTACAAATTGTATTTGTTCACCTCCATGCACAAAGGTTATGAAGAGAAATCACATCCCACCTCATTACCCAGAAGTCTAGTGAACAGGGGGAATTTTAGTGCCTGTAGCCATCTTGGAATGATTGTTTTCATTCCCCTTCTGTGGTTTTATTTACTGGTACAGTTATCAGCACACACTCTCTCTCTTTCTGATCATGTAGTAGACAATTCCCTGCGTGGCTGTTTGGCAGTCTGGCATCGGAGGAGACTCCTGTAATGTCAGTAGTATACTGTCTGCAAATAGATGATTTGAATCCTAGCATCATCAAATGAGTGCACTGAGTCATAGGTGATCAGCAGGCACAGTGTGCACACTTGTCCATGTGTGGAACTATGTACAAATCTTCATCATTAAAGGGAGGGGGGGGGGCACATCTTGTAATCTTACTCAGCTGGTAATCTTGCGGTACTTATGGAAATTAAAGACTAGCTTGAACGAAAACAGCAACAAGTGATCTTTGCTGAAATTCATTTAAAATGTGTTCAGTCAATAAGGAAATTAAGTTTACATGAGAGTAAACAGATTTTAATTGTAAAAATAAAATAATAATCAATTTGAATACCCTTCTTCGGTGCTTTTCAGAAAGATTCACAAAAAGCCCCTTGTCATCATCACTCATGTTAAGTAATTTGTGGGAGCTTTGTTTTCTATAGCTGAATAACAAAGCAATATCCAAAAGATGACAACAAATTATTGTCATTTTGACGCACGTCGTCAACGTTGCCAAAGCCTTGAGGTTGGGGCCTAATTTTTGGATCGATAATTACAAAAAATTCAGAAGTGTAAAAATATCAAAATTACAATTAAATGATTAACGAACACATTATAAACAAGTTTAAATAGCATTCCCGTTAAAAAATGTCTTGCTCAAGTAGCTGTTTAAATTGCAACATGAATAAATTCCTGCATATAATATACAAAACTTTGCCTGAAAATGCCTGCAAGGAAATTCCAAAGTGTGTTCAATTTCACTTTTGGTTAACAGTTAGACGGGGTCTATACAACCAAAGGACAAATGAAATGTATACTTGGCATGATACTTGGCCCTTTGAAAATAAGTAAGACAATTTTATTGAGTACATGAGCACAAAGGCTGACCTACATGTACATGGTGCGGGCTTTTATTGACTTTTCAGGCTATTTGATAACAATTTGATGATTTTTTTTTCTGAGGGCAAAAAGACAAAATCGAAATCAGACTACAGCAGGAAGAATATCATGATCAATATCACTGCAATCAAAGCTTCACAACTGGGAACTAACACAGTTTACTTACTACGTCCCAAACACTCCATCTGACAGTGTAAAACCGACAAAATTTGTCAGAACATTTCTGTTGATCCGCATTTGGCTCCAAGCTAGCCAGTGTCATGGATGACTTAAATAATGCATTATTAGTTTTTTATCGATAAGAAGCACATTCCCAATGCACTCGTATCCATCTCAATGCCGGAGGCTTTGTTAAAGATTCCATGGTTGCATCACCAGGAAAAAATGTTTCAATGACAAAAATTGTCAACTATTTTTTTTGCTTAAGGGTGATATGTGGGAAACATGAACTTGTGTAAATTGTAACTGTCACTGTGACTCGCTGTACATTTATTGCAGCTTTCCTGAAAAGAAAAAAAAGTGCAATTTCTAGACTCGTCTTAAAGTAGATTATTGATGTGTATTAGCTTCAGAAATATATGTGTTTGACAAAACAAATAAATAAACTATAAATCGACCTTTGCAGAGTTGATGGTAATTCAATTTTTTTGTAAATCAATTTATTATTATTGTAGCGCATTACTGTGATTGTTAACCAGAATTACTTTTCTTTGTCTCAAGTTGGGCAAAGGACACCAATTTCCAAACAGAATCACAGTTTCTTTGCGGGTCCCTAAAAGAATCTTGTCGGGAGGGGGAAAAGGAAAAGCTTTTGTACAGTTCTCGGGAAAACACTTAAATATTGACCGGTGCTGTACTGTAAGTCTGAAACTATGATATTTAAAGTATTGTCACGGTAAAACAATTATATAATGTTTAAACCTCATTTATTAGCCTTAAATATTATAATGATAATAATATTATAATAATAATAACAATAATAATAATCAATATTTGGATAGTTCTGATCATTTATGCACCCATTCAATGATTTGAAATAATCCGGAAAGCCATTATTTTTTTATATATGTGTGCAGGTGCTTTGCATGTACTCCGTTTATTTTAGTTTATTTTTGTCTCCACAATGTTGAGTTGAAAGCATTTTTAACTGTCTGTTAAAGAGTTTTTTATATTTCAGTACACTGTATGTAGAAGAGCCAAATCATGGTGTTTTTAAATGTTGACAACATCAATGGTAGATGTACAATGTAGCCACTAGAATTAAACTTAGTTTAGGATCATAAATCATCAAGAATCAAGCGTAGGACAGAGATATCAAATATGATTTGTTTTCCCCTGATTCAATCTAACAAACTGATAATTGAAAAGGTTTTGTACGTTTTAGGCACTTGCCTAACCCTCAATGATATCATGCTGTAAACACATCTAAATAGTTAACCCTCCTACTATTGTCTAACATTTTAATGGTCTTGTTATATGGCGCTTTGTCAGCCTGCAATATGACTTGAGGATGCTTGGCCCGATTTTCACGGAAAGAAATATTCTTGAAAACATTTTTCTCTGGACGAACTGTTTAAGAAAATCCTGTTTCAAAACCAAAACATACACCAACTTTTGCATATATGCCTAAGACAATGCACAACACAACATTCAAAATTGTTTGTACATGGCTGATGGACGTGATTAAACTACCACTTAATCATTGGCGGATTTTTTGTGTGCAATACCTCAAATAAAAGCTTTAACTTTCTTGAACCTTTTTTAAAATTTTTAATAGCTACCAAAATTGGCAAACAAATTGACCTAGCATCTTTAAACACATCAAAACACTATGCAGTTAACGCTCCTATTGAAAGACCATTCAAATTATTCAAATGATTTTGTATCTTGAAAGGCACTAGCGCATTCTACTTTATGATATCAGGTTGTGTATGCATAAAAGAAGAGAACTTTGTGCGCAGGTACACGGAACACCTCCATTCATATTATTCTTTCACAGGACATGTTGAGTTTATAATCTATTATATGTGTGCTATTTCAGAGCTGTTAAGTATTCGCTACTTGCACGGATCCACCATGTGCGTGTCGAGCCTTGACTTCGTGCTTCATTTGTATTGTATTTATGCATCTGTTTGGATGAAAGTGTCTACCATGACAATACAGAGCTATATAATGCTTCTATTCACTGCTGTCCCAAGTTCGAGGCTCTACACGCAAACGGCTGACCGTGCAAAAGGCGAATACCCCTTGCATATGGCGTTGCCACAAGCTCAGACAGCAAGACAGGAAGACCTATCATTGGCTGAGAGTTGTCTATGTTGCTTTATTGCACGTTTCCCTTGCTTGACCTCGGTGATGGCTGCCTCTGCAAGGGGTCAATCGGGGATGCATTGGAATGCACTGGTTGGCTGAAGGCTGCTGCAGAATCCAATAGGTAGTCACAGTTTTTAGTTAATAGGCCTTGCAGCAGGCAGACATGTAAGCTGGTTTGTGCATGAGGTTGGTCAAGTTTTTGCTGGGATTATGGACAGAAAAATCACTTGCATGTAATGTTGTCTTTAGAAAAAAAAGGAAAATGTGGGAACAATAAAAAAAACAATTACATCTCATTCAAAAGATGGAACAAACTTAATTCCCTTCCTACTTAACCAATTATAAATCACTCGTATTTGTACTTGTGATTTAGTACTGCAGGGTGTTTTTTTCCAAAATGATAAATAAAACTTGATTTGAATGTTAGAAAATCCTTTTTTTTTATAAATTAGTTACACAGAAAAAATTGTAGTGTCCAGAGTTAACGTTTTCCTGCATAGTGTTAGAAATGGTGCTCCATGCATTTCCATTAAGATACTTTTTAGATAATCATTCAAAAGCGTCCATTTTTTTAACGACTCTTTAAATTAAACCTTGATTATTAGTATTTTTTTCTTTCCCCTAAGAAACACTGAGACATTTTTGCAGACTTTTTGTACTCAATAATAGCAATGCCCCAGGCATATAATGTGAAAGATATTTGCTGTTTTTCGACCTTAGAATTGTTAAGAAATACTTAGGTCTAAGACAGTCTGTTGTGGTAGCTGCACTGTTCACATGTGCGTAATGTGTAGATACTTTTGTATGTGTATGTTATAGAAAGGGTTTGGGTTTATGCATGGCCAGACCTGACAAGCTTTAGGACAGCCATGTTGGAAAATGCTCTCTATAGTCATTGAAAGATCAAACAATTTTTCTTTTGGTTGCAAATATAAATTATGCCTACAAAATTGGTACAAAGTTTTGACAGCACACTTCATGTTAAGTGAACCCCAGACATCTTCTGTAAGTTGGACGAACCCTGCACTGTTGCAGACATTTTGAGTCGAGTGTCTCATTTCCTAATCATGACGAGACAACAGAGGGCGCCATTACTTTATGTGATAGCCAATCAGGTCGTGCGATATGATCTGTGTGCTGCGATTCCCTTGAATACAACTGGAATGAATGACAAACCTCGCAGGCATAAGCACCTGCAGAAAATTTGAATAATTATTTAAATTTATCATTGAATATGAATAAGTAATACATCAATATTCATTAATGAAGCGAGTAAGTTGCCCACAAGCATTCATTTGACCCTTTATCGCGACTCAAAAATATGTTGTTTACAGGTGCTTTGAAGGTCAATGGTAAAGCTTGGTATCGTGGAAAATGCGGATCATTACTAAATCGATACAAGTTCCTATATGGATTTGTCGTGAAATGGCGTGCTTTTTGAGAGAGATTAACTTGAATCGATGTAGAATCATTATACTAAGTGAACAAATCGGCAGACTTTTCCCGCTCATCACATTTTAACTCACAATGTCGGGATGATGATTGTGTACATTGTGTACATTTTGTACATACCTCTCCTACTCCTACCAATAGGTGGCGCTCTATAGATACATTTCAACTCAATGATCTCTCCCATTATAACAAGAAGGGGCAATAATGCATCCAGCAATGATTTGACTCAAATTGAATGGACTCGATAAGAAGAAGTGTAAAAAATCCCTTTAATAATGTTTCTTCCTTCGTTATTTAAGAAACCTATAACCCAATTGCACCAAAAGGCTTTCAATGGAAGTGAATGTTTCATTTGGAAGCTGATGACATGACCTAGAGAAATTAGGCTGCTCTATCCTGTGTTGGACATTGTGGCCTGGCATTGTGATGCAGTTGCAGCAGAAAGTAAATTTTCATTTTGGATAGCTCAATGACAGTAAATACACATGTATATCAAACACATTTATTCTTGTCACAGATTTCTAAAGACAAATAAAACAGTCCGTAGCGAAAAGAGCTCTCTGGAAATTCACCAGAGGCCAGTTTTAAAGCCCTGTTCACTGGCAAGATAATGTACTGGTAAACAAGGCAGAAAACAACCTGGAAGATGTTTGTGTGTTTAAAATCAGAGGATGCAAGATTGCCCTGTGGTAGACTCATGTTTAACTTTGTACCACTCATACTGTATACTAGGGTTAGGGAGCGAATCGGCTCATTTGTTTACTTTCACGACGACGATAAGAAATTGAAAACATTGTCTAAGGGTCAATGTGTCTAAGGCTCTGAGGTAATGTTTGTTGGTCATTAGAAGTTGGAGGAGCCACCTCATAAGGCCTCTGTCTTGAGAGGAATTTTTCTGTTATGTATAATAAATATTGATCATGGTTTGTGTAATATATCAAGAGGGTTTACAGCTGTGATGTGCGAGTAGCAATGTGCTTTAATGTGACAGAAGTGAATGTATTAAATGTTGAGAGATCCTATCATGCAGTCACTTGTCAGGACTGTTTCTTCAGAATTGCCTTTGACCCAAAGTAGTACAGACTAGACAATTTATGGACTAGACAATTTACGGACGAGACAATTTAGATGTAGACAATGTATGAACAAGTCATATTCACCCTAAGCCCAGCCCTGTATCGAGTGGAGCTGTGTCATGCCGTTGGCCCAAATATGTACATGCCATAAACAAAAAGTGGGATGAATGTTGCAAACTGTCTAAAATTGCAAGTATTGTGGACGCATAAACCGAGGAGCTGTGAATATCAACTGTAGAGGGCAGTGTCCAGGTTAGTGTTGTCAGTTAACCTTATTCACAGTTGATAGATCGGAAGTGAGGCTGTAACTTTAACGCCCACCCTCTGTAGCTTACTAGTCTTGATTGGCGACGTTCGTTTTGTTGACGTAGTTGCTGATATCGCAACACAAATTACTGGAGAGGAGATATCTGTATCAAACAAACCTCTGGATCAATTATGTGAATTAGCTTCATTTTGATCTGCCTGGCATTTGCCAGGCAGCTCTGCCGAATTCGTCAAGATGCTAGTATTGATCCAGATTCATAGACTTGCTCAGTCCCTCCGAGCCAGTGGATGTTGCACCTCTACTGGTGACTAATACAAAAACTAGCGCTTACTTGCTGCATTTTCAAGTGAAAATGACCGACAGTTTAGAAAACTCCTTGCATGAAAAATAAAGATGTAGATGGGACTTGAAGAGGATTGACATTTGAAAGCAAGAATGTCCTGGCAAATGAGCATAGTCTGGTTGCCATAGTGAGCAGTGCACGCTCGCACAATGCATTATATCGTAATGCATCAGATCGCTGACTTCTGAATAAGTTGAATACAGCACGCTTGGTTTCCTCGAGCTTGCGAGCTACAGTGAATGATTAAGTTCACTTATGAGGCATCCTTGGTTTCATTACCACAAATAATATGTAATAACAATAATCAGTTGTGTTGTATGACCAAATGGACACAAAATTACTTATTTACTGCACGCAAATTTATTTTAGATATTCAAAATTACAAAAGATAAATTTGTACACAAGCTATTTTACACATAACGGAATCACACACTTTTATTGAGAATAGTTTGAAAGCACACATCAAGTTTTTTTGTTATACACAATAATTATTAACAACTCTACTGTAGCTCATCATGTTAGTTCATAAAAGGCAAGTATTAAATGTTTGATCAAAGAATTTTTTTAAAGATGATTGCAAGCCATGAGTTGGGACATATGTTTCCCATCTGTTGATCAAGGATTTTAGCCAGAATGTGGGTGTCTAAAATTGTGAAAAATAGGGTGTCTGAATTACTCACTTTCAATGACAGAAAACAAAAGGTGCCCAATTCTGTCAAAAACTGTCCTATTAAAGCCCCACCAATGATCCCTGTACTGATGACGTGACGGTTTGTTTACGGCAGTCCTCAAGTGCTGTACCTGGGTACTGCATTTCATCATCAGCACAAAGGTCTATTGGAAATTTTTTATTTCAAAATACCTTGTGTACCCCTGTGTGGGACAAACAATTGACATGTCGATTTGTACTATATTCACGTCAAATTCGTTTTTACAAAAACTGTTAAGGTTTTTAAAAAAGATAGGCCTAAGGGCTTCAAAAACATTTACCCCTACAAAAATATTAAAAGTCAGAAAGTCAAAATTGTATTTATGCTACCCTTTCTGCTTATCTTGGAAATAATTACAATATGTAAAATGTTTCACTCCACTGTCAAAAATACTAATACAATATTTAAAATAGTATGCACTCTTCCCAACCCTGTTTAACACTTAACAATTTCCCAACCAAAAAATGAGTAACAACAATATATAATATAGGCCTATAGCATGATTTAAAAAATCAACATTCACAAAAATAATATTCTTTATATTTTGACCTGACCATTTTTATATTTTATGTGAAGCCTGTTACACATTGTGACAGTCTTTGTAAGAGCTATATGTAGATGAAATAAAAAACAGTGATATTACATTGGTGGGTGGTAAAACCAAATGTCATTGAATAAATTGTAAATAAGGTAGTTTGAAAGTGTTTAAATGCTACCAATGCCTGGAATTACAGGGAGGCCATGTCCTCTGTTGCCCTGGTCTTGGCCTTGGTGCCCCTTCAAACAAAATCACATAAACTTTAAGATTTTCCAATGGAAGTGCCCTCTGCAAAATGAAAATAGCCTTGCCCTCTCAAAGATGAAATTCCAGGCCTTTGCTACCTTTGCACGTACAATTTTTCAGGAGATATGGATAAACTTATGTCACCAATTTGACTCAGCAAGCCCGTCTTCATTTCAATAACCTGAATGGTGTATGCATTCCATAAAATTTATTCATTAAGATGTGTTTTACAGAAATCTTTTACTAAAAATAGCACAAGGCGGTGTACAGAAACGGTGGGCAGTTGTAGTAATAATCACATGGTTCGTATTGATCGACCACAGAGGAAAATTTCCAGACAGACAGTAAATCTCATTGAGACATCATCGTTGTGGGTTTGGCTTATTATGTAGTCAACTTTTTTTCCTCTGTTAGTTGAGGGCGCTGTTCAAAAATCATGACTTCTTGTTTTTCTCCTATAGTATCGGAGACCTTAAAATTATATTTATCCTGCACTCTGTATGGAAATTTTAGATTTATATATAAAATAATTACATTATACATCAAAAGTGTTTTACCTTTTTAAATGACTGAATGATTACTTGGCCAATACACAAGTTTTATTTATTTCTTTTATCACAAACAAATTGTCCGATGACAAATGGTCAGGTTTATCAACTTTTCTTGACTATGTATGTCCTCCATCAAGTTAGAGTCCTACTTGGAATAGATATTGCTGGTCAACAAGGTTAACGTCCAACTAGCAAAAAAAAATTACAACATTTTTACTTTTTTTAAACCCTCTGGGGCACGACTGTGTTGAAGAACCTCCACACAAAAAAGAATATTCATGATTTTGTTTACCTTCCACATGGTCCCACGTCAACTCCAGCTAGATGGTCCTTTACCATTGGTTGATTTGAATAACATATTGTATTTGGACTAGGTTCGAAAGGTTTACACCCTTTATATCACATGGGAAGGATTGCTACGCGCATAATACCACATGCATGGAGATTGTGCCTTTGTTGATGTGATGGGTGTCATGGGACAAATGACTAGTAGCTCCAACCTTTGATTTTCTCTGCCCTTGGTATATCAGATGGGGAACAATATGGGAGCATAATTTGGGATTAAATACCCTAATTATATGTGTTGAGGTTCTTCCACACACACATGTGCCTCAGTGTATATTTGAAAAAGTTCATGCTCCAAAGGTTTTTTTTTTTTTTAAGGGACAAAAGGGCATCCAACTTGCTCATTAATAATAAAATCACGTGTCAAAATAAATACAAAACAGGGCGCCTAGGACATCCAAAAGATGCCTGTACATGTATGTCCCTCTTGCTGTATCACTGTATTTTTGGCAACTAACAGACTTTGCAAGTCTTGTACTAATTCAAATGTTTGGACCAGTTAAAGGCCTGATTTGTTTCCTTTACACGTTAAAGCAAACATTGGAACCAAGGTTCCCATATATATATTTGATTAAGCGCTAGACTTGCACAGTCTATTGCCATCACACATCATGGCAATTGAACATTAAATGAAGAGTAAAACTCACAAACTGATAAGAAAATACCTAGGTAATACTGAGGTGACAAATACTATTGTCTGGTTACTTCTGGCACTTTTTGGCAAAGTTCGCTGAGCTCAAAGATGTAAATGTAAGTCAAAAATGTTTAAAATGAAAACATCTCAGATGAACTTGTATTGTAGTTAATGCAGCTTGAAGAGACGGTTTGTCAGATGCATGTCATCTGTGTATCTGTGAAGAGAAAATGAATATCGATAAACCAAAGACTTTAATAAGTAACACCCCCTCCACTCCACAAACCCACCCACAAAACTTACTTGAAAGACCTTTATTTTGAAATATCAAGTGCAAACTAAAGAATTCCCCACTACTTTGTGTGTATCTTTTAAAGCTTTCTTAATTATTAAGATCATCAAGTCATATTATCACATTTGTCATTTGGAATAATTTAAATAACCAAAACTTTTTTTAAACATTGAATGAAAGAATACTGAGTCTGAATAGCCAAGGCCAAGCAAGGGCGTCCCTTAAATGTCAGACAGGGCTAAATGCATGAAATTGAAAGTTTAACTAGCTCTCCCTTTAGTCTAAAATATTCACTACTGTACCTTGTCATCGGGCTGTTGATATGCGGGTATCTTGTCTGTTTTTGTCTGACCGTGATTGGAGGCAGTGCAGATCCTGTTCCCCAGTTAGGCGGTCCAAACGTGATTGGTCGCCCCTTGGACGGCAACAGTTGGCGAAGTGTTGACCATTCCTCACACCGAGTGCTTGGTGCCGACACACAAATACCAGATTCCTCATTTGCTCTTGAAATGTCTCTCAAAGAAGACTCGCCCAGTGGAACCCAGTGTGGTTCTGCACCGGGTAAGGCCTTGGGTGCAATGAGTTTGTGTCTCGGTACCGGGGCTGTGCTGCGGAGATCGGTCGGGATGTACCGCTTGTTCACCCACACGGTATCGGCGCTGTATCCGCGGATGTCGGTGTCGTTTTGCTCCTCCCGGGGCTTCAAAACTTGCTTCTCATACTTGTCGAGTAAATAATCCGGGTAAAGCCACTTGTGTGACCCAAAGATTCCCATACACTGGGCTGTCATATTGCTAGAAGTTATTTAATAAGAACCCACAAAAAGTGTTTCTTTCGCCAAAATCAAACTTTGAACTTTAGAACAGAAGAGCGCACGATACCGGAACTTGTTGTAAACAGAATTGCAGACGACACAACGCTGGTGGGGTTGTCATGACCACAATGCATATGGGGTCAGCTGCATATGGTACCCTGTCTGTCGGAGAGCATTATGTATAATTTATAAGTAGTTACCAGCTTGATCATTAATTAATTATTGCGCCCTCTGTTGGTGGATTATGTAGTGGCTCAATTCCATTGATCTCCACTCGACTTCGCATCTCATCATCATCCGCTGTGTGCTCCCCATCTCATCCTCGGACCCTGTGATGGTGGCTTCCACATATCAATAATAATTGCAGTTTAGGAAGTGTCCGCTTTGGGTTTGGCTGGGATGGGATGCATTGGTGGGCGACGAGAAAATGTCCACTGAAACGTAGTAAAAGTAAAAAACGAAAAACACGAACAAGAATAACAGAAAGATTTAAAAGTCGTGGTCGTAATTATTTCAAGGAGATGTAATCTCCTTTAAACATCTTGTTCGAGGTTTAGTTCACTGGAAACAAAGTTTAAAAGCACCCAGTTTAATCCAACACTCCTTTTACGGTTGGCCATCGACGGGGATAAAACGAGCTGTTTTGGTCTATATAACTGTATACTATACTACTGTCATGAACAACTCAAGAAAAATTTCGATAATAGTTTGCATCTAGGAGAACATTAATTGTAAGATGAATTAAAAAACAAAGCAAAACAATCTGATAATTGAATCCCCACCTAGCTTAAACTTGGTCGGATGTATATTGAGAAAAATAAAATCTGTATTACTTTTTATTCAAAGGAACATTACAGAATTGGTTTTTGCCAACGAAACAGTTGCTGGCAGTGTAAGCACTTTATATAATCAACCATAATTATACATAAACTGACAAACCTGTAGAAGTTTGAGATCGATCGGCCATCTGGGTCACGAGAAACTAGTGAAAAACCGATTACACATTTGTGTTATACAATGCATGATGAATAAAACGCTCATGAGTGATAAACTCCAATCGGAAATTAGTTTTATTTATTTCTCATCAAATAATATGTCATTTCAGACAAAAATATTTCTAGGGATGTTTTCTACTATCATCATCATTAGACCGTGTAAGTTTTATGTAAATCCGTGATCTTAAAGAAAATTTTAATTACCAGTTCTGTAACGTTCCTTTAAGTCCCTAATATTTCCCATGATGCTTTATTTAACAAAGTTATGAGACACAGTCACATCTTACATTATTTGGCCTTTTATCGCCTTCAATTTATTCATTATTATGGTGGCGGTGCCAACTTTAGTGCACTTTAGAAAGCACACCCGCCTGTTCCCGTCGAATGAGTTTAATAGCTAAGTAGCTATTAATCAAAGTCATCAGCAGTTCCATCATATCACAGCCAAATTGTTTCGCTCGAGCAAAAGATCAAAGATGGGACATCCATTCTTACATTTCATTCGAAAATGACTCTCGAAATTGAAGTCAGAATATCTACGGGACAACAATACTTCATCTGATAATTTGCCCAGATAGATATTTAATGTGTGATGTGGGGGATCAGGAAACAGCGTCTGGGAGATGGACAGGTATAGCCGCGCCGTGCCTAACGGAGGCAGGAATTAAGTTTTTGGGTGAACTCCGGGGAGCTGGCAAACTGTTCGAGACTAATTTAAAACTTTATTCAAAAATTCAAGCCCGGTTCACACTTCACGCGAAAGCAAACGCGAAGCGAATTTTGGTGACGCAATAAACGGGTAGGCCTATGGTTCACGGGTAGACTACGCCCTGTTTTTCCACTCGCAAGAAAATTCGTTTCTCTTTCGCTTTCGCGTGAAGTATGAACGTGCTTTGGGCCTAGTACTAGACCAATACATGCTGCCACCATCTTGGTAATGTTCATTGTTTCCAATAACAGAAATGATTGCAAGCATTAATTGTACAACAAGGGACCATACTATTTTTTTCCTCCAGCCTCGGTTTGGTTACATGAATTTGAATGGGAGAAAATCAAGATGGCCGCACCATGATAAAGGTCTATAGGCCTTATTATTTTGAACTCGTTGTCTGCACTGTGGGCTGGGAACAAATGATTTTTGTTTGTAATAACCAACCCAACAAAACAATTCCAAAAATGATACCATCAAACACGGCCACACCCGCACAATTTTCATGGTGACCTGATCGGGCTAGTTTCAAAGAGCTTATTAAGCAAAGTGCGATGTCACAATCTCAAAAACGCAATTTCATCTAAAGGTATTTCGAGTGTTTTTTAAAACAGATATCGAACCCATTGTCTAAACACATAGGGTGTAGGCCTCAAACGTGAAAAATGAAGTCTTGGAGCTGACAAGGACACCTTCAAATATTACCACTATACAGATACTATCGGGGGATTAGAATTGATGGATACACCGATCGCGTAAAAAAGGTTTGGTAGGTGGAAAAATTCCCCTCGGATCCTAAGACAGCCCCTCCACACAATCATAGAACAGCTTATAGACACAGTAGGCCTGACCGACCCCACCCCACCCCACCCCACCCGACCCCATTCACAACCAACAGAAAATAGTCTCCAGAGGCTACATTTGTCCTCCAGTTTAAAAAATCATGAAATCCCATTTTCCTGTTCAGTATCCTTTTTCTTTTCAAGCAACATTTGTTGATGCCCATGATTGAACTTTGTTCAAATTGAGTCTCCCGTTTGTTGCAAAAAGTTTGAATACGTATACCATCCTAGGAAAAAATAGTATTAGTCAGCATAGCTAAATACAAGGTCAAGTGCCGAATCCAGGCCAGCTGTAATTAAGAATTAATAAAGGGAGTCTGCACCTAGACCGTATTCGGACGTCACTTCATACGTGCATGCACTAAGTAGGAACGAAACGTTTACACTGCATGCACGCAGCGTAATATGCAGAAAAGCTGCACTGTGTGTGTACATCCGTGTTTGTAGCACCGTACACATCGTGTACAATTGATGCGCTGGCCGGCTGCCCCCAGTGTACGTGTGTGTGTGCTGAGTTTGCCAACCCGAGTCAGTTGTTTTCATGATGCTTGATAATGTGCGACCGACAGGTCGGATCTCCCGCGGGATCAGAAGAAAAACATTTATTAGGTCGCCTTTATCAAGTGATTGGATCAATTCAACTGATGACAAAAGACACAAAGAAGTAATTAGTTAAGAGATCTCGAGGTTTGACTGATTGATCCGAAAGACTACCCACCAAATCTTCCACTCAGATGTTTGAACTCGAAGTCGAAGTGAAGGACTGAAATCAACGTGCAGAACGGATCGTCAACCAAGGTGAGACGAGTCATGTCGATGTCTAGAATCAATTCAAATCGGCCTGTGGTTGTGTGATAATTTGTTGATATTTATTATTTACAACAAGTATGTTACCAACTTGCATAGCGCTCTAATGACTGCGTGTAACCTCATGGATGCCCCAAAAAGGGATGTGATTTTCTGAAGAGTTTTACTTTGATTTGGGAGCCTGGTCCTTGCTCTATGGTTTAAACTAGACAAAATAATAAGTGCAGTGGCCAACCCAACAACAACAACATCCCGGCCACACAGGCACAGCACTGGTCGTCTAGTTACTACTACTAGAAAGCAATTGCTTTTAGGCCAACTATCATGATTGTGTAGACTAATTACAGATAATAAAAATAATCAAAGGCCCAACCTTGAGAAGTTTTTAAGAAAACCTATCAGATTTAAGAAAATACTGCACTTTATTTTATACTCTGAGTCTGAACTTGAATTTGATTTTAAATAATGACTTGCATTTCCTTGTGTTTCATCATTGAGTTGTTGTATACTGGTTGAAGAGAGCTAGTCCTGCAACACAAATTTAGATAATTTTAATTCTTCGAAGTTCATGATGCATATTGTATTGAACTTCATTCTTGAAGGGGCAAACAACTTTCCCTTGTATTAAAGGGCACTCTTATGTATGATTCTATGTTGAATGTTACATTTTTATTTCAACTCTGCAATATAATAATAATATTATAAAGAATAAATAGCACTATATGACAGCAGGCGTAAATCAACCTAGGTAATTTGCTGTAGGATATTAAAGCCTTGTCTGGTAAGTGGTAGACTAACTGCAAGTCAGTGCAAAGTAGCGACATTATAGTTTGACAATATTTATATATTTTTTTATGGTTACCATGGGAACTCGGTTTCCAGTCTCTGGGGGAAAAAAGTTACAGTGTCTATAAATGTATGTCTTACGTCTAGATCAAAAGGTGCAAAAGAGAAGAAGCAATCGATTCAATAGACAGAGAAAGTTGGTGTGGCTGAAAAAACAATGAATTTAAAGGGATACAATAAATATTCATCCACAGGCTAGGCCTCCCCATTCTCATGTGTTATGCGAACCAAGCTTTTGTTTGTTTCTTTGATTGATTTATTTTTTCCAAAGCCACAATTTCTGAACAAATTTGAACAGAATAATCACATTGATTTTTAGGAATTGTTTACTATTTTCTAAATCATATGGGCAACTCAAAAGTTCAGATGGTCTAAACTGGAAAATGTCTCATCACTCTCATTGAAATAAACAAATATTTCAATAATTTCAAGCAATAAAAGGATTGGTCTCATCTGCTTGTTTGTCCAATTGTAAATGATAAAACAATTTTAAAGAAGAAAGAAGAAAAATGGCGGATTTACCCCCATTGATTTTGATGCATATTTGTTTCTCTCTGATAACCACTACATTGCTCATTTCTGACCTTATTTAAAAAACACACACAAAATCAAACAAAATGATTTTGCCGCATGGTCATTTAGTTTTATGAATGCATTGTTATTATTTCTGAAGTCAATCTCAGTTTACAATCAAAATCAATAAATTGGGACAATTTTGGTGAGGGCGAGAGGCCGTCTCACCCCAAGTTTTGGATGAATCACAAAATAAGCCTTTTGAGCCAAATATGCCTGAGCATGGGAGTTGATATGAATTGATTGCAGCCTTTATGAATGCCACTTGTTGCTTATATTAATGGGGCAATTTTTCAGCCAACTGTCTGGTCATATTTGCCATAAAGATCAGGGTAAACTAAAAGCCACGGGTCATGCTTGACGTAAATGCCAACATTTTAAGCAAATTGTGAAATGTGACATTAATAAACACACATTTTATAATTTGAGCTCGCTGCTCAGTGCCCATAGTCTAGTCACTCAATGCGACGTCAAGTACTTTGCATTCACCTTCACATTAACACTTATGTAAGTAAAAATAAATAAAAAAAGAAGTAGACAGCAGAATTTCAATACGAACAAGTTCAAACTTGTTTAATGTAGTCTTTGATATACGTCATCAATTAAGATTAGACCTTTTAGAAATAGTTTTTATTCAAGTAAAAGAAGTCACTCATTGCTCTTTGCTGAGGATGACCTTAAAGAAATTGAAAAACTTACCCTTGTTTGCATTTAGAGTGAAATCTATCTGACTGATATTATATCAATTGGAAAATTGGTTGGAACTAAATCCTCGTATTTATTATTGATATTGCATAAAACAGTAATTTTATTTATTCATATATTCATTTTAACTCAACTTAAAGACTAAGTACAGGTTTTATAATGATCAAAAGGAAAACAAGATTATTATATTCAATCTAAAAGCTCACTGATTGTAAAGTTCATACATCTCTGTCAACAAAAATAGCGCTTGAAGACCCAAATAATAATTTGCTTTTTATCCGATTGCTACAATTGATATAAATTTTTTATTTGATGTACACCACATTAGGCGAAATAAAAAGAAATCATGTTTAGCGTCCCCGCCCGCTTCCTTTTTAGAGACCGCCTGCCTTTTTGTTGTGCTTTTTTTTCCAAAAAATCCCAATAAATTTTAAAGATCTCATTATTTTGGTCTCATTTTCTGTCGCATCTTGCCCATAAGATGCCAATATGTAATTTCCCGAGTCCAAGTGTCGGCCATTTTGAAAAAAGCTGGCAACCATCTTGAAAAATAGCCCGGCTGGTAGTCTTTATGAATGTGTCGGGCGGCCATTTAAAAAAAAATAATGGCCCTCCTCCTTCCTTTTTTTCAAAAAGGCAGGACGCTAAACGTGATTGATTTTTTATTTTGTCTTATTGACCCCGTGCTCACCATTTTGGGATTCAAATTGCATCATGTACAAATTATGGTAAGCAGGTAAACACCATGTCGCCTAAAAAGCACACTGCAATGTCAGAATAACACACAGGGACACTGACTAAAAAAAAATGGCGAATCAAGATTATTGTGATGATGACGTCAGGTGAAATAGGTCAATAATTATGAAGACATTTTCACAGGTTGGTTGTATAGTCAGTGTGTTTAATAGAAATCTAGATTATGAAAATAAATGTACTCCTCCAAAAACCACTTGGAACATTAATGTATACTTTAAATGTACTTTCAACTGTTGCTCTAACAGCAGTGGTATTGAAACTAAAGGCGTTCATAGTTGTTGTTGATCAGTGCTGGTCATGATCTGTGACTTAAGGAATTTCAACCATTTAACTAACAATAGCAGTGATGTAACATGTAAAGGTGAGCTGCATTCTGCTGTACAAAGGGCAAACAGTTGTTATTTTCTTCACCTGAGTGCGACCGACCGACCGCAGATGCTTTGGTGTAAAGTCAAAAAGACCGTAAGGTCTAGCTACCCACTGAAGTGAAGTACATGCATGGTTTCCAGTAGCAACCAGGTGTGTCAGGGCTCGAATTTTACACTGGACCGCAGGCCCGAGGCCAGTAGTTTTAATGTCGGGCCTGTAAACTCATGACCGGACAAGTCCGGCAGTCTGGTGTTTTTTAATTGAATATTAATGAATAGGCCTAATAATACCTCACTGTTTAATATCTTGAACAAAAACAATTAATTTACAAATGTTGATTTTGAGTCTGATAAAATACCTTTTTCTATCAATTGATTATTAATAAGGAATAATTCCCATGAAGACAGATGAGATATCTTCTCTTTTTACTCTAAAAGTGCTAGTTTAAATAAATTGGGTCAGGAAGATTTTTTCTCATTTTGATTCTGGTCTTGTAAAAACAATTCTGGCCCAGTAAAAATGTTGACCAACAAGCCCTGTGGTCTTGTGGATTTCCCATTCAAATTCAAGCCCTGTGTGTTAAGATTAAGTCACTGCTTGAGAACATCCAATTATGAATATGGGGAAAATGCTGTATTTGTATTTTTTTTTTCAGTGCATGCCAAATTGTTATGCTCTCACTCAGAGCTGCCGACTCTCCCAGATCCTGTAGAAAGTTCCTTGAAAATAAACCAATCTTTCCATGTTCTGATGAACAATTTGAAAATCTCGGTATGGCAACCTTTTCCCTATTATGTTGAATGTAATTCTAAATATCTCCCTGATTGTTGTACAAAATCTCCATGATTGCAAGATGCAATATGTTGGAAGCTCTGCCTCACTGATTGGCTTTGTTTATGTCTGATTAGGTACATACATTCTTCAATCTTGTAGAGTGGTGAAGAAATACAACAAAATTACATCAAATACGTATTATTTACATTGAGGAAAATCTCCTCGGGCGAAGAAGAGTAAGAAAGAACACCTGGTCAAGTCAGCAAGTTCATGGCTATCAACTTTATAAGCTTTGACTACTTATTGCCCATCTGTCAAATTGTTGAAATCAGTTCTTTTGATCAGTTTTTGTCATAAGAAGTGCTGAATATAAGTTGGCATTATGTATTTGTTTTTTTCTGGGTATTTTTTTAAATGCAGAATTTCATAATCGAATCCATGAAAACAAAGAAACGGCCAAAGAAATCTTTTATATGAAACAACACTTTTTTAAAACTTGATTTTAAAGATTGCCATTTCAGCGTCAGTGGCAGCTTCATGCACACTGACAACTGTCATTGTACTGGAATTGTATTGTAGACCATTCATCAACATTCGTCCATCCAGGGTCACTGTAGACTTGTGGACAAGTCGTTAAATGTTTGTCGCGGTGATAGCGTATTGACTCTCTCGCAACTACTCTCGCAAGACTGCTGCACCGCGCGAGACTACTGCTCTCGCGAGAGAATTAGTCTCGCGGGAGCCAGCAGTCTCGTGAGAACATCGCCAGAGTCGCGAGATTTGCTGAGAGAGTCGGAATGCTATCATCGCGACAAACATTTAACGACTTGTCCACAAGTCTAGGCTCACTGTCGGATTGTCAGGTATTTCATGTGGAATACTTTACCATTCTGCCCTAAAACCCTGGGACTTTATTGGACTGTATCAGCCTCCAACTCTCTATGAGAAAATGAATTGATCTTCACATCTGTGCTGGACAGGGTCTTAGGGTGTTAAGCATGAACTCTGTATGACTGGGTGGACTGTACATGTAGATTGTTAATAATGAGTTTACCAGAACGGTTTCTGTTTACCATATGATCTTAAAGTGCTTTTAAAATTATCTGAAGTAGAATCAACGTTGAGGTTTCTACTGCATTCCCAATGCATATTTTGGTCTTCTTTTTGTAATTGTTAGGTTTTTCCCAAGTGCACTAAGTTGCATTCTCTCTCCTTGCGTGGGGAAGTTTTAAACTTGGGCACGGTTCAACTTTAGTCCCCTGCATGCAGTGATGTATAAGCAGCAAGTTATTGCTTTTGATACGTGTACATGTAGGTCCACATCACGATAGTTGACCTCTTGTTTTTCAGAATTTGCGCTGGGCCTGCATCAGAGACTTTGTTCTTTTATACTCTTATACTTTTATACTGAAAATTGAGAATTGCATTATGTTGTGTGTGTACCTTGTAAGTTGTATATGTTTATTGGAAAATGAAAAATACTCAAAATTGAAATACAGGTTTGAGTACCTGTTTAAACCTGTTTCACAAGTTAGTTAAATATTTCATCAGCAGGTCTGTACATGCCCGTATGTAATTCAGCTTCTGAACTAGATAATTATTGCCGATAGTTTAAATGCTTCAAACACTTAGATATTACTTTTGAATTGCCAAGCACTCAGTGTGTGTATAATTTTATTCAAACAAATAAATGACTGGCCTGCTGCAGAGGCGGAGTAAAGTTCATGCGTTCGGGTTTGCCCTGTTACTGTGTTTGATTTAATGAAACACACATGTATTGTACACGTATGCTTTATGGGCCCTGTGTCCCTGTGTCATCTGATACTGCGGTTGTGACGTCTTTGATGTCGTTAGTAAATTACTGCCCTCAGTTGACATTTAAACTCTGACGCCAGCCACCATACATTAAATCCTTATTTGCATGCCATAAAATATGTAACTTCATGGTTTATACATTTATGGGTTTTTTAAAGGCAATTAAAAACAAAATAGAATATTAATTTGATTTTGACTTGTGCAGAGTGCAGCTGAAAAGCTTACTGGTTGTTTTAAAAGAATAACCAAAAATAATTTTTTTCAATTTATATTTTCTATTTTGTTTCTCAATTATCCAAGTAAGACCAACCTAGGAAATTTACCGATCCACTAAATCAATCAAACCAAATCAATAAAATGTAGTGATTTTAACATGGATGGATACAAAAGATATTGAATTTAAAATAAATTGACAGCAAAGTATTCATCTTTAGTTTTATGTTCAGGTTTCCGTAAGCGTTCTTTGATGTTCAACGAACACTTTATCCGAATGTCAAAAACCAGAACTTTGCTCATTGCTTGATATAAAAGTCCCCAATGCAGACTGTTTACAGGGCTCAAATTTGGAGGGAAAAACCCACAAGACTGCAGGGCTTGTAGCTCAAAATGTTTACAGGACCAGAATTATTTTTACAAGACCAGTATTGAAACGATAGAAGAAAAAATACCTACACAGTTTAACATTTGATCTGTTTTAATTTGAACAAGCACTAAGAGAAGATTTATCTTATTTGTATTAAACTATTCTTCAGTACTCAACAGAATTGAAAGATTTTTTATCGGACTGAAAGTCAACATTTGAACAAAATACAAGACTGCCAGACTTGTACAGTCATGAATTTACTGGCCCGATACTAAAATCACTGGCCCGATACTAAAATCACTGGCCCGATACTAAAATCACTGGCCTCATACCTGCGGTCCAAAATGATGAGCCCTGGTTGACTTTGCCTTGTCAGGGGAAGCGAGGAAAAAATGCTGGCTAGTCATTGCTTGCAAATAAGATAAAACAAAAAAAAAACAAGCTCAGCTTGAGTAGATACACACCCTGCCAAATTAACTCTCTTTTTTAGTATGAAATATGTTCCAGGCATTTGTTCACAACAAATTGCAAAGAAAATTGGGCTGTCAGACAATTGTTTATGATCATTGCCATCTTTATAACAAGTAAGCTTTCAGATAGAAATTATTACCAAAGTATGACTCTACCTTTAAGTTGGCAAATTTCTGTAATACCATGTAATTGTGAAAAATTGGTAGAGTCATCAGGCAGGGTTTGCGCAGCAGGACTAGTTAGTTTGTCCTTTCACAAGTCCGCTTGCTTTTTCACCAAGTCAATATTTCATATTATAATCGCTGTATTTCCATCAAATAAAGCCGAAAGTGTTGAGGGCTTGCAATCCCTTCTAGATCACTGGCCCCAAGTCCAGTGACTTGAGCAATGAGCACAGGCCAGTAAACCATAATCTAATAAAGCACGGTTCATACTTTATGCAATTAGCGTATGCGAAGTCAAATTTGATGAAGCAAGCAATCAGTATGCGCTGTTTTCCCGAAAGTGTCGCTAGAAAATTCGCTTTCGCAGTTCGCATGAAGTATGAACCGGACTTAATGGAACAAGTATATGTAGAACATTTAAGTTACTTTTTACACTATGTGAGCACTTGGAAATGTAAATTAGTTAAGTGAAGATAATTTTTTGATAAGTCAAAATCTCCTTAAATTTTGTTTCAACAAGTGTTACATTTGAAGAAAACAGCTAGGCTGGTCTATACAGTAATATATTTATTGTCATGTGTTTAAAGCTACATGTACAACTGCCAATGATGACATCTTTGTAGTAGCCTACTTAGATATTAATATATTTTGTTTTGTACCCATACACTGATGTGTGATAAGCACTGTATACTCTCTGCTTTCCCAAGTCCTACAAAAAAATAGAAATAAATAAAAAATCCATAGGCATACTACTCGAGTGGGATTCGAACCCACGATCCCCACCATACTAGAACACATGTCTTACATGTACCACTAGACCACCAAGCCTGATTGGTGACAAGAGGTCAAGGTTTGAATCTTGTAGTTCACAGCAGGTTGCATAATATAGTTTCTTAATTCGGAGTTCAAGACGTGAGTACTGTAGGAGTAATGACAGAATTACTCAGCACCTCAGCACCTCAGCACCATCATATTTGTATCAAAAAAGGAAGTCATCCAGACGAAATAATTATGATGGATCTTGTAGGGTGAGGATTGCTACACCACCTTAGCTCTAATATCGAAGCTAGGAAGTGGGAAACAAGCATAGAAAATTTTCAATGATTTTAAATAGCACCGTCCGCTACACGTAGGAGCCAATTGTGCTAAAAATAACTTAAAAGTTCAGACACATTTCATAGTACAAAATTGTAATGGCAGATGCAGTGTTTTTGACACCATTAGGAAACTGTGCCAATCATTAGCATGTAAAATAACCATTTGTTTTTTGAACTGTAATTCTTCTTCTTCTATTTAACAAAAATATAAATATACAAACTTTTAAACCACGTTCCCGAACAAGTTTATGGAGTACCACCATGTGGTTTTGAAAACTTTGAAGGTGTACAAATTTATGTACAAATTTACGATGGACAAGCTTTTGATATTTAAGCGTGATCTTTTTAGAAAGATATGACCATGCACATTTTGTACCACCATAACATGGAAGTAAACTTTTGAATGTCAATCACTCAGTCTGAAAATTTGTTGTCACTAAAGCTGTATTGTCCCTTTTCATCAAGATACTTTGACATTCAAAATGTAGAATGACCACAAACTCATTGTACATGACCCTGTGATGACACATGTTGTGATTAATCGGGGTCAATCTTCTGATGAAAGGCACAAAGAGTCTCCCAAAAAATGTTGACGTTGATTGTCAGTCATCAAACACCAGTTGGAGAAAGACAAAAAAACCTGCTATTTAAAGTACTAAAACCCCCTATTGATCATGAATGTTCAGAGAAAAGATTGTACATGTAAGATCTGCAAAGTACAATGTTGTTCGAACACCATTCGTTATAAAAATGTTTTTAATTCCAAAGTACTTTACTGAGCAGGATTTCTTTTTCCATGAATTGATGACTCAAGTCAGAAACACTAACATATTTCAAAATAGGATGTGTGCTGTACATCATGCCTTGTGTACAGCTTGCATGTATCCATAGTACATGTACAAGTATAACAACCTCACTGTTAAGTGTTAATACTTAGGTAAGAAAACCACCAGAAATTGAAAGTCTGAACAATCACCAGTTGCAGACAAACGTTCAACTTTTTGGGTGACAGTTTTTCTATGAATCACATCAGTACAATGAGTCACTGCAGCACGCGTGCCTCACAAACAGTCCAGACTTATATTACTAATGCTCCCTCATTGCCGTCCACACACACACATACACACTGGCACGCCGTACTAACTCATGATTGCTAACGGAAACTGGCCCAGAGCTCAAAACTTATCCCACCCTTCCATTGACTGAAGTAATACGGATTTACACATGTTAAGTGCTGTGGGGTGTCCGGTGAGGGACTTGATGAGCTCCGAGGGCCCAGAGATGTGCAGTTTACTGCCGGCTTGTATTGTATGCCCGATTGCCGTCGTGGTGGAGTGATAAAGTGGAACCGAAAGGTGGGCTTTTTTTTTTATCTGTGATTCTATTCATGGTTACAGCACAGACACTGGGAGGGCTTTACCATGTAGCTGTAGCATGGATTAGGCGCCCATGGTTCAGTGTGTATGTGTATACCCAAGTTGATCTCTTTGTCACTCAACCTCATGTGTAATCATACACTCCATAATGTTCACCTGGTACAATGTGAAGGGCTGGCTGCGCCATAGTGCAGCGGTGTGGGGGAAATCACTGCCATGCCCTGATGCAAATTCAGTGAGGGCTGTCTGAGCGTTTGCAGAACAATTCATTAACAACTCAACGGTGTTGAAACAAAGTTATCTTTCTTCTAACTATAGTGTAGGTTATTGAATTTAGTAGTATAAGTGAACAAGGCCGTGGCTGGGGTCATTTTGGGTGTGGTTAAAATCAAGGTATTTATGACTAAATACATAGTCCTCAGGTTTTATTATTATGTATAGAGGCTTCAGTAATTGAACGTGAATGTACATGTACCGTTTAAGATTTGTTTGTAATTATCAAGTGAATCAAAAGGTGTTTTTTGCCCAAGTTTAAAAGACATTTGAACAGGGAGTGTGAAAATGATGTACATACCTTAAATGTGTGCTGAACCATGGAAGAAGCAAACTTCATGGCTTAACACAATGTAGCCTACATGTTTTGTATTTAATCACATGTAAGAGACACATTTTATTATCTTTATGGAAGCGAAGAGCTATTGGTGAGGATGTCCCGTCTCTAGCATTATGTGAGAGTTGCCTTTAGGGGTTTTGCAGAGTGGGCGCTAAGAGAGCAAGAGACCTTTATGGTGTTGTCGCCATCTTTGACATTTCCCCTGATGCCATACCTCTATGCTTAAGTAAAGCATAATATCGGTAGAGCTGACGAAGTAGTCGCAGACAGTGCTCATGTTTTGTGTGATCAACCATACACATGAAATAACAAACCTGTGAAAATTTGGGCTTAATCCCTTGTGTGAATCGGGAAAAAAATAATGAAAAACCATGCTCAGTTTTAAGCATTTAAACACATTGTCTTTAATTTGTTTTTGGTTATAACAACCGAAATCAGCTGTTGCGTATTTTGTTTATAGATTTTCAGATATGGTTTTCTCGAAAATGACTTTGTTTCAGAAGGAAATATTTCACAGAAAAGATGGTTTGAATATGAACTTCATACTCAGTAAGCTCTCAGACTAAAATAAAACAATAATTTTTGTATCCTTACCAATCATAATACCTTTAAATAAAGGACACGTTTGGTAATTGTCAAAGACCAGTATTTTCACTTGGTGTATCCCAACATATGCATAAAATAACAAGCCTGTGAAAATTTGGGCTCAATTGGTCATCGAAGTTGCAAGAAAATGATGAAAGAAAAAACACCCTTGTTTTACAAATTTGTGTGCTTTCAGATGCCTAAAAAAGGCTTCTGGCCTGAAGTCTTTAGTGAGAAATTACCTCACAATGTTTTAGTACTATCAACAGCTCTCCGTTGCTCTTTACCAAGTAACTTTTTATGCTAACATATATTTTGAGTAATTACCAAACGTGTACAGTGCCGTTAAGAATTATTATGATTTTAATGATTTTTAAATGTCAACAAATGGAACAGACTATTTTACCTTCGAGATTTACATTAAGTCCCCTTTTCAAAACCACGGCTTTGGTTTAGGCTCTTGCTTTGAATCCATCAGTAATGTTGAAAATGTACACTTTCTGGTGTGGGGCGTCAAACAGGCCGACATAGCCGAAGCCGAAGCCTAAGCCTATGGTTTTACAAGGACATAATATCAACCCCAAGAAATACTTCTGCTTGAAAACATTTAGTCTTTGCAAAAGCCAGATGTGCAAAGTGAATAGTTAAAATGAACATTACCTGAAACAGAACAAAACATACATTTACAATACCAGGCATGATATTCTTCCTACTAAAATAGTCTAATTTCCGATTTTTTGCACTTGGGGAAAATCAGAAAAATTGTGATTAAAAAGTCTGAAAAGTCTTCTAAAGCCTATTCCATGTGTACATGCAGAGCTCTGCCTTTGTACTCAATGAAATGACCCTACTTTTTTCCAAGATCAAATATCATGCCTGCGATACAAAAAACCCAAAACAAGCATAAAATTTGATTAGGTTAGTTCTAAAATGCTTCTTGAGAACCAGTTTTGTGGACTGAATGTTCTCTTTCAAAAACAACGTTGTACACCACTTCAATGCAATTTCCCACGAAAAAGATTCTCTCTGTGTTGTACGCGAGTCTACCCTTCTCAGTCTACAATGAGTGGAAACTGAAACTGATTCGACCATGCTGCATATTGGATTACAGTTACACAGAATTGAAACTTCTTCAAAGAAAACGAGAAATCAGTTCGTCACTAACCCGAGGTGGTGTGCTTGGTGTTTGATCGGGGATTCCACGCAGACTTCCGCCAAAATACCCATTGCTTTGTAGACATTTTAAATTCAATTATTGTTATATAATTTGTTTTCCCCCACGACCGCATCCCTTTGGGCTAACGTGTAGTACTTGCGAGGGAATCAAAAAATGGCTTTAAATGCATTCATCTGATCAAATGACGTCACGGCTGCGTTACATGATATCTTGTTATTGACAAATAAGTCATTTTGGAATTGAAGCGCATTTTAAGTGGTTCACAACCTTATTATGAAATTGATATTGATACCAAACCACACAATAAAATGGATCGCATAATTTCAAAATTAATTTCACAGTGGACTCCCCATTTCCCAGACAAAAATTTTGGAATGAATGTTCAGTCCTCCCTTTAAGTCACACCAGAAAGTATGAAGTGAAGATGAAATTTGCACTTTGGATAAAGTGGGGATAAACAGTCCAAATGTCAATAGTCTATGAATTGAAGGGTTGTTTGGACAAATTTATATTGATGCCATCATTTTCAGTACTTGATTACTTGACACACGTACAGGAGTATTATGTTGTTTATTCAGTTGATTAATTTTTAAAGTAACTTCGTTTTGGACTGAAATACTGTTTGAACTCACAATAGCGGGTGATACACCACGTATTGAGTTTTCTGAAAATGTTTGATGGATTTTGGAATACCAAGTTCCAGTACATGTATACCTTACACTTGATCTTCTCTCTATCATGTCCATCCATGTTTTGAAAATGTTGTTTACCACCAACTACATGTACGCTACATGTACCTACAATGGGAGACTTTGGAACGCTACATTTAGGTGACAGCAGACTTACCAGGTGAATTTCCATTATTTACGTAGATCTGTGCGTGCACACATTACCGAGAACAATTGATTTACCTGGTAAGTCTGCTGCCACCTAGCGTCCCAAAAGTCCCCCATTAATTGTTCTTGTTTTGAATAGTGAGAGAACTTAACCTACATGATGCACATTACACCTTAAATCAGTGGCCAACACAAGAAAGTTGAAATCACAGTCACCTTTCTCGTGAGGTGAAAGAAATTTCATGAGATTCACACAAAAATAAGGTCATTCTAAAATCTATTTCTCAATGCGAGAGATAATGGTAGCAAATTTACACAAGGCAAGCTTTTAGATTGAACATTGTCAATTTCTGATAATCGCTCAGACTATTCAGTTGTAAGAAAAGGTTGTCTCCACCCACAGAGCAAGGTCTACGCTCCTTCCAACTACATGTACACTAGCTACCCACATTGTCCTTTAGGCTGTACTGATAGAAACTATAACAGCCTCGGTGGGTCACGTTGGACTCCAAAGTGCAGACAGTGTGGCAACTCAGTCAAAATATCATGGGATCAGGCAATTGATTGACCCTTAACTCCTACTGTTTACTAGGTGTAGATGTAAATGTACAGCGTACAGCAAAACACCTCTTGCATTGACTTGTTTTGACATCTCCCACACAGCAAGAGATGGACTGGTAGACTCTATGCTTGCAGGATAGAGGACAAAAAACACATCATTATTGTTGCCCACTCACACCAACTCACGTCATTGTTACTCCGTACATGGACATTAGCGAGGGAAATTCCAAATGTTGTTGAAATTGCGTCAGTATTAAAAGTATTTATTGTGTGAAAAGGGTTTGTGAAATG
Source organism: Plazaster borealis (assembly GCA_021014325.1). Classification (NCBI taxonomy): domain Eukaryota; kingdom Metazoa; phylum Echinodermata; class Asteroidea; order Forcipulatida; family Labidiasteridae; genus Plazaster; species Plazaster borealis. The sequence continues at coordinate 19,285,415 of CM037472.1, forward strand.
CCCAGTGAAGTCCATTCCGTGTTTCAGAGTGGAGTACATGATGCAACCCTTGTTGGGGTTTTTGCCTTGTGCTGCTGGAGCTGTACATTTTATTAGAACTTGTCAGAACAGGAAAATGACAATTTCGGAAATTGAGTGTGATTGAGATGATGTGTGAATCTGTTTTGCAGCTGATTTACATTGTAAGGTAAGTGTACACATGACAATGTGTGCATGTGGCCTACCTGAAATTGATATGATTTTAATTCTGTCAGGATACATAACATCTGGAAATTCTGGAGAATTGTTCCCACCTAGGGGAACATTGTTTTTATAATGATTTAGTTTTGCATTAGGCACCCATCTTTCACAAAGGAAAGCTAGTGTGTTGTTGTAGATCAGTTTTGTTTTATTTGTTATATCGCCAATCCTATATTTGTTACTACATTTTAAAATCAATTGTAGTGTAGTTGCACAAACCATCTGTTGATATGATTATATAGCAGGCCCGGAGTTTCATCTTTGAGAGGGCAAGGCCATTTTCATTTTGCAAAGGGCACTTCCATCCAGGGGGGGGGGGAACCTGAAGTCTATGGGAAACTTTTGAAGGGGCACCAAGGCCAAGCTAGGGGCAACAGAGGCCATGACCTCCATAGCCTCCATGTAATTCCAGGCCTGATAGAAGTCTAGTTGAAGTAAGTATATAAAATGTACTTTCATCAAGAAAAGAGTCATGTTCCTCACATGAGGGAGGAAGTTCATTGCTAGTAGCAATCCTAAAACATGAGGATCTCGCCACGTTTGTGCCATTTTGATTGTAGTATTCCCAAATACGGAAGCAGGCGAATGTAATACGTCATGTTCAGGGAGAGTACAGGAAATGTAACGCCACCTCCAGTAAAAGCTGGTCTCATGTCTGGGTGTACATATATGTGTAAATGCAAAGTGTTGACTCACAATCAGTGGACATAAACACGAGAGAGGGAAATTCCCTGTGAATGAAAAGTTCTCTCTTCTGTTCAGCGGTACCGGCCCTTGACTGTGTGGTATTTCCCTGTGTGGTTTATAGATTAGGTCAGCCTACTATAAATGTAAACTCATTGTCATCGTAGATGGTATCACGGATACAGTCTGTGTGATTCTCTACTACGGTACATGCAAGGACACGAAAGTATATCGATAATCAGTGGGTTATTGTGCAACTGGTGGTGTAACAGTTGCGTGGAAATTAGTTCTTCCTGATCAGTGTCGGGTACATGTATATAGCATACATTGATTTTAGGCGCACCAATTCTGTTCTACACTGAAATTTGGGTGAGTTGCTGAGAATTGTTTCTTGATACAAATTGACCATTGTACACATTTCTTACATTTCTCTGCATTTGATGCAATTAGCCTTTTGGAGATATGGTGAACACTATAGGGGTGCTTTGTTTGGTTTGGGTGTATACAGACAGATTTAAGCCCATACCTACTAGTGTCATGGAAGTTCCATCTCAATGGCTTATCCACATTGTGCAGTACATGTACATACTTGTACTTTATGTACATTTTTAGGGATAATGTCATTCATGGTTTGATACCTTCATTTTGATAAACTTGTTCATGACAAATGACATCATGTAAGGAATGAGAAACCCATTTTCGGTATTTACAATGCCTTTGAAAGTTGAATACTTTTATCATGACATGTTCATTTTCATATACACTTTTATTCAAGAAATAAATGTAAGATTTTCTTTCTACTGTACATGTATGCCTGTACATATGTACACATTTTCAGTTGGATGATGTGTAATGGTTGGATGATGTGTAATGAGTCCTTCTTGGAATATTCAGGCCAGATACTTTGTACTGTGCTGTGTACTTATGTACGTCAACTCTGCCACCATGTAGTTTTACTTTTAACAGTCTGCTGGTTTAAGAAATATTTAACACTACCAGTTTTGACATCAAAAGCCTGAGGCTTGACGTGTAGATATTTGGGACCCATAAAGTCTGCATGGCCAGCTAAGCGTCATAGACTTTTGATTGATTCAGTGAAGGACCAATATATAAGCTGATTCTATAAAAACCAAGAACCTCAGACAGTCAGGGTCATAGATTTACAGTGCACGTTCCTCTATAAAGTCATTTAATTTGTTTACAAACTGAGAGTCTAGCAGACCTTGATGAAATAATATATTTATCATCTTGATTGAATCACTGAAATAGTGCTTATCATTTCTGACACCAACTGTGTGCCCTGTAGTAGAATGTGCTTGTGTAGTGTCCTTGATCCAATGAGGTCAGAGGGTCAGGGTTTTGATCGGATCCACTCAGTAGCATGGTGTGCTTTCGGCCATTCTTATAGAATCTCTGTCGAAATCTAGCAGTTTGGAACCAGGAACTGGCGGCATTATGAACATTGTAAAAAAAAATAAGGAAGTTTAGTAACATCAAGATTCATCAGCAATATATGTGGAATGGATGCTCGTTGTGAAGTAAGCGAATGTTTGTAACTGTGAGTTGTAATTTATTTTATGCAATGGCAAATGTGTGACAAGCAAACAAGGTATGTTTACATACGGTGTACATCCACATCAGAATTTCGAGAGAAACTTTAGGATTATTTTATACTACTCACAAAGACAAATGTCCCCTCATCCCTCCTAATGTCTCCTGCTGATTCCTTGTACACGTAGGTAAGTTAAGCATCACTGGCCATGCAAAACAGTGATAATAGTTGAAGGAGAAGTTAAGACACAATTAATTTATTAGCTTTAATGGGTGCATACATTTTACGTGTAGGGCCTATTTGCTTTGACAATATTCCTGTTTGTACACATATCGTCGGTTCAGTAATGTATTAAAGATCCTTATAATTGTCATTACCATATTTTGAAGCTTCTGGTAAATTGAGGGAATTGTTAATGCATAATTAAAGTATTTGTTTGGCGAAGAGTAACGTGAAATCTGAATTTCAAAATCAAAAGCGAACTTGATGTTAACAATTTGTAAAGGATCCGATCCCTTTTGTTCCAGCTTGAAGTGATTTATTTCAAAATGTAAAAAAAAAAAAAAAAATTGTTGCATGTTTAATATTGCAAAGTTTGCACATGTATACCTACATTGTGTAATGCCAACTGATAAAACTGCCTGTTGTGCGTACATTTTTGATGTGTGAAACATATTTTAATTACGTTTTTTGAAAAATGTTAGTATCTCAAAAGTGCTACATATTTGGATGAAATTCTAAAAGTTATTTTTAAAGGGTTTTCGTAAGATTGAAATGAATGCACTCTGTCCACCGCCCAACTCAAGGTAGCACAACTGTTAATCAACCCTTAGCTTCTCACACTAATACTATAATGCATTTGGAGCTTTTTGTGTTGGCCGTTCAGCTACATACATTTATTCCCCTGGGGCCGTGGCTGCACTGGCCAAGGTAAGATAAGGTCACCCAGCATCAAGAAAGTCTGTGGACCCTACCTATATGTGCAGTACTAGTGGTTAGTGCTAGAGTAGTTGTCTATGTTAATGAAGATATGCTGGGGTTTAATCAATGAGGATAAAATGGAAACAGTTTTTGTTTTATAAAATGCTTAACTTTGGAAATAAGCTGCCCAAACTTACTGTAAATTGAAGATTACTTTAAATTGATAAGTACTGTGGGAGCATCCAAGCTACTCACTCACAGTATGTTTATCACATTTAAATTAATGCTTTTGTATTTTAAATTAATAATAATAAAGTATGTTTAATACATGTTGAAAGGACATAATATAGGAAAAGTAGAAACAGAAAAAAGTGTGTTCAAAAGTCGAACACCCCTTGAGATATCTTTTGGTTGTGGGTTTCATTATTGGAAGTCAATTTTTATGGGGATTCAGACATACATTAAGTCTTTAAACTTCATTTCAACTGAGTTAAATTTGAGTAAAATCTTAAATGCTTTTCAAGGGACTTAGTGCAGGTTTTGTAAACTACATTGTTGGCCATGTTGATGTGAAAGGCTTTTTAACCGATTTGAACACAGAACGAGTAAAAAGGGTTCTTGCAATAAAGTTTCGTTCTCAGATTGTTTAACGGCCAATACATTTTCTGTTGAAAAGACTAAGTTCCATGTTTTCCCAATCATTGTTCATCTACTACATAACATGTATTTTAAATTATTTAATAAATACTTTCTCAGATTTTTGAATTTGGAATTTTTCACCAGTGAAATTCCTAGATGCATAATGTATGTTAAACAATTATACCCATTTTAAAATACAAGCTGTAATTGAGATGGAAGGCGGCTTAACTCACGTGTACAATTTTATAAACTGGACTGAACGCAATAAATTTCATTCTGATAAGTTGACACACAGGCGCCATGTATGCATAATGAACACTTGCATTGATTAGTCAGGAAGCTTCCAGCTGTTTCCATCAGAGTGAGGCTGAAATCATTTTGCATCATGGGCGTGTCAAACACCAAAATCAAAGGACACATTTTAGAACTGCCTTCAATCTAGTCAATTCTAACAGACTGCAGTTTGATAGGATTTTCTTTTCAAATATTTCTGGTATTATTCTCTGCAAGTGTCTGCAAAGCATTAATGTGTGTATAGTGTAAGCATAGTTACATGTGTGGGAAAAGATGGATTGAATAGGAAACAAACAGGCAGAGTTATATGGGAAAATAAGGATTGACTAGGAATCAGACATTAAGTTAAGGCACAGTTATATGGGAAAATAAGGATTGACAAGGAGTTTGACTAGGAGTTAAGCATGTAGTTAATGCACAGATGGGAAAAGAAGGATTGACTAGGAATTAGACATGAAGTTAAGGCACACTTATATGGGAAAATAAGGATTGACTAGGAATCAGACATTAAGTTAAGGCACAGTTATATGGGAAAATAAGGATTGACAAGGAGTTTGACTAGGAGTTAAACATGTAGTTACATGTATGAATTATGTAGTTAAGGCACAGTTATGGGAAAAGATGGATTGACTAGGAATTATGAAGGCACAGTTATAGGAAAATGATTGACTAGGAAAATAACAAGTATCACTGCACATGCTAGTTTGCATTGTACAGTGCAGTATTTTCAATTCCATTACTTGTAGACGTCGGTCTGTCACATACTTTCATCTTCATGAACGCAATTGTGTACATGTAGATACTTGTGTACTTGTATTCTACCTACTATGGTAATACACACCCACTCTGTACGTGTACATTGTACGTGTAATATGTACATGTCCAGTACACATATGATCAGGCAATAATAAACAGGTTCAGGTCACTGTTGAATGTACGAGAGCCCTGTATGTACACGTACATCTGCACAGATGTACGTGCTGAACGTGAACTTGTTTGTCCCATACAACCAACCCCAAGTTTAAAGAAAACCCATCACATGTTACAATACATTCCCGCCGCCTGCAAACAAATCAACTAGTGCACGTTCATGATGACTATAGCATTTGTGTAGTGGTAGTGATTATATTGGATCCTATTATTAGCTGATGAGCTTGGGCTGCACAGGAAGCATCGAGGGAGTGTTTCACCAGGGTTTCGCTGCCGTCATCTTTTTCTCTCACTCTTGTTCGCAGTTTTCTCTCAGAATTTATTGAAAGCGTTAGACCTCTTTAGGAATCCAGAGCCGTTGAATGTCTAGATGTAGTTGTTTTTTAGCATCACGAATCCGCATTCAGGCTATAAAGCTAACTGATCATTATGTTGACTTAGATGTTTTTTGTTTTAGTTCTGGCACTGATGGGTTTTTTCGGCGTCTCTTTTGATTCTTGTTTTGTTATTGTTCTGGTAAATCTATGGATTCTGCAGTTCTTCCCCGGGTCTGGTATGGTTCTAATTCTGTTCCTTTTGTAGTTCTTTTATGCAACTTTCCGACTGGTTCATTGATGTTTATTCAAAGTGTTAATTAAAGGGAAAGTATACCTTTGGTTTTTGGAACAGTTCTATTGTTTTAACCCTAAATGTAGATACACATTAAAACTAACCTGTGCAAATTTCATTTCAAAAGGTGGTCGCGTTTTTGAGATATCGTTGAAAATCTGGAGCAGGAAGAATAATCCTTAATTGGAATATACACAACGTATCTGACAGGAACGTTTCTCAGATTCAAATTTTTGGGGATATAAACTAATATCTTTTTCCATAACCGCATTACTTTGAAGTGAAATTATTTTCAAAATGCCCTATATTATTGAAAGCTGCTGTACTTCTAATCAAGTGGGTTTTTATTGCCATTAATTTTAAGAGTTAAACCAAACAGATACTTTCCCTTTAAGCGCACAATTGTTTTTGAAATCTATACAACGAATGGTGTAGGTCCTTGCGATGTTGGTTAATTGTTGTTTGGGAATTATTTTTAAACTCACTGTTTTTTTATTTGTGAAGGTCAGAAAATTGATTACTACACAACAGCAACTGTTGACTGAAAGAGTACTTCAATCAATTTAGTGGTTGCAGTTGATTATGGGCAGTCATTATTATAAAGAATTTCAAAGTGCAAGGGCAAAAAATTGCATTTACACTGTTGACATACTTGGACTAATCATGATGATTGAACAACTGGTGTTCCTGAGTCATTTTGAACTTTTATGATGTTGGTGCACAGTGTATGTGAAGCTGTCATTGATTTGGTCGTATTTATGCTGGTACAGAAGTATTAAGTGAATTAAATATCATCTGGTTTCAACTCTTCTTTGACAGTCGTGAAGGTCAAATTTACAATTCATTTGAGTTCATTTGAATTTTGGTCCAGAGGTAATTCTGGGCAGATTGGTATAGTAAGTTTGATAGGCAGTTAGTGGTAATCTGAACTTTTGTCTTGTTTTGTCTTTCCAGATCCATGCCAGGCCTCGTAAGTACGGGCATCAAGCGCAAACACCATGCGCTGGATGAAGGTGGGGGGTGTGACACAAGGGACTGCGTCACCAGCTATGGTTCCCCTCCTCCATCACCAGAGAAGTGTTTTTCCTATACTATGCAACGAAAATACGTGCTGAATGCCTCCATTTGTAAACTCCAAGCCACATGTAACCTCATAGACCCTTCTCTGCGGCGCTCTGTGCTCATCCGCAACACCCTGTTCCACATAGAACATGAACTACGCGCTGAGGGCAGACATCGTGACTCCTTCCAACTCTCCACGTTCATTGCCAGCACGCAGTCCACGTGCACGGACACAGCGGACAAAGACAGGCTTCCCGGGATTGTTGAGACGACCAACAGTGTCCTTCCCTCGCCACCCAGGGACGGTAACAGCAATCACTTCAGAGACAACTCCAAAGGATTCTGTGCCCACCCTGAAAACAATGGTCTTCTGAATAGATTCTCCATCCATTCATGTGCTAGCCCTTCCCCGTCGTTACTGTCTCCGACGTCGCAAGGCAGTATGAACACACATTCAAATGTAACTAATGCCGTCAATTCAGGTAGCCATTCAGCAGCAACGACGACGATCAACTCAGAACTCCCAAGACTTCCAAACACCAACTCTGAGATATTAGACTTTGGCGATGAACTCTTTAGTGACATAGACATGTCTCTATACGACTTTGACGTAGCTTCGCCTTTTGTATCCAACCATAAAGCATCTCCTGTGAACAGTTCGGAGGACTGGCTGCGACCAGTCTCGGGGGATTTCTCCTCATTCAGCGCAGATGTGAACTCAACAGCTAGCCAGGGTAACAGTTGCCGTAGCGACATGGTGTGCGATGAGCTTGATCAAATTATGCATGTCTTAGTGGATGTGGGAATGTAACAGAGTTGGGTATCTCAACAGCAGCAGGAATCTGCAAGCATGTCGGGCAGGCTGTAAATTAGAAACACAAATATTTCAGATAGATATGTGCAACAACCATTTCCTCAAATCAGCAATCATAAGCAATGTCAACCATACAAATGCAAATTTAGTTTCAGATTGCAAGAGTTAAGAAATGCAATAAACTGGTGTGAATATAAGTGAAATTCAGGAAATTTATATTGAAACAAAAATATCCCCCCGTTTTTTATATTTTTATCAAACATATCCATCCACAGTTAAGTGATTTTACAGGCTCAGCAATGTGCATTTGTATACTCTAGTGTTAAGCTTGCATGCATTAGTACCCCCCCCCCAACACACACAAAAACATGACTGCACTTCATGATTTCTTGAACCGCTCAATGCGCACAAAAGCCTGGATTTGTGCCAAGGCTTTTTGTCACTGCTGTCACCTTACTGGGTAGCATTACACAAATACTGAAGATCTTTGAATACAATGCAACGATTGGGTTGACCCTAAAAAAGTAAACCACACAGTACACAGGTAGACGTGTACACTTCGTGTGCCAACAGGTCGAGCTAACCTTGGGATACCTGAAGGATTCTGTCTGGATAGGCTGTTCTTGTAGTGAGACAACAAAGAACTTGCCTCATTGTATTCAGTACAACGTACTACCTAGATTATACACATGTTCAGCATGACAACAATAAACCCTGTCACCCTGGCCGATGAGTAATAACTCAAAATGGTATTTTTATTTTTAGGCAAACATGTTATTACTAATACGCCAGTGAACAAAAAACCACACTGATGTTTATCTGATTGCTTTGAGGGGGATTGGTTTGTATTTAGCAGTAACTGTTGCATGAATATCAGTCTACCCCTTACAGTCACAGAGTCACTACATCTCTTTTTAGAGGACATGAAATGGTAACTCATATCTTGGATTGTTAGTTTATAATCTCCATGACGTGCTTGTAGTTTTCCTGCTCATTTTAGGTTTTACACAATGCAAACTACTAAGGACAATGTCACAGTCTCCCGAAAACCGTTTGTGAGAGCAAGTGAAAGATGTTTTGTTTGTTTTTTGTTGAACATGAATACATGTGTCCTTCCAGCAAGCTCGCATCAAGGTTGGAATATGTGTTCCTGGTGGCCTAAAAGGAAAGTGCAAGTGTTGATCTATTTACTGGTGGAAACGGTTACATTGCCAAGTGCTGTTTTAAATTTACCTGGGACCAATTTCATAGAGCTGCAAAGCACAAAAAGTAGCTTAGCACAACAAACTTATTCTTACCAGAATAAGGTTACCAGCTAAACTACCATGTCACATGTACAATTTGTGACTGGTATCCTGCTCATTTTTACTTAGCAGAACATTGTTAAGCAATATTTTCTGCGTAAGGAGCTCTATGGAAATTGGCCCCTGGTAATGAAAGAAAAGAAAGAAAGAAAGAGAGAGATAGAGAAAGGCAAGAACCAGCCTTTTAAAGTCTTAAGCCTGTTTAGACACAATGCTGAATGTGAACAAACTTACTAAGTGCTTCTCGAAGCAGAGAAAATATTAATATATTTTGAAAACAAATTCCCATGCTGGAAAGCTGTGGTACATCAGAACATATCATCATGCACCTAAACCGTACATGGATATGTATGTATAATATATAAGGTAAAACACTTCCAAGTATTTAAAAAAGACAACATTTAGATGTGAGAAGTTGCTTCTTTCATAGAAGAGTCAAAAAAGTTGTAAATATTATAAAGTAAGAATTAAATGTCATATTTTTATTACGGTATGCAAGGATCTTCCAAGTCATGCTCTGATTTGCGGCTTGAATTTGGAAAAAGAAAATGTTTTATGAACTATAATAAATTATGTATTGTACAGTAATATATTTCTCAAATAATTTAACTTATACGAAGAAAACAAAATAAGTCTTTTTATTCTTTTCAAAACAACTTGTGCTGCGGATCAAATAATGTAATTGATCACTTTCATGGTCACAATTGACAGAATTTTGACATTTGGACAAAATGTGATATTTGTAGAGTAAAACTTCCAAAAAATATCGACCGACCATTTTCCAACGATTTTTCTTTACGACCACTGACCCTGTTTTAAGCAAGAGGACGAAGTAATTTTGAATGACCAAAAAATAATATTGTATTCTGTGAAATGTTTCGTACAAAGTTTTTCAGAAGAAAAAAAAGTATTATCGACACAAATTTTCGGCACAAATATTTTACTAAAATATAATTCTTAATGATACGAAATGGCTGCTTGTTGGATAGAGGTTTTGGACAATCATGGTAAATGTTCCTAAACCTGTGTTTAAAAATAAAAAGACTTTTCTACGAATTTTGAAGAAAAAAGTATTGTTAGAGAATATTTTCATGTTCAACCCACCAAATGAAACTGAATTTAACAATATGCAATGAATGGAACATGATGATTACAAAGAAGAAAACAAATGATGATAAAGATGTACATGGTTTAACTTTTGAGTGTGAAAGGACAAAAATGGGGGCGTTCATGGATTTATTTTCAATTCAAACGCGCCGAGATTAAAGACAAACCGGTGTTTCTCAACTCAAGTCTTAATTTTTATTGATAAGAATGCATTCCGCCATTCAATGTTATTTGCCAATACTGCACGGTTAAACAGCCAGTAAGTTTCCTGTTAAATCTACCATGGTGTAACACACAATTTATGTACGCTTTGTTCATTAATAATTAGCCTACCTAGAAAACAAAAGTTCATTTGTGCAGACATTCTTTAGGTATGTTACACACATGCAAACTTAAAGTAATGATGAATTAGTGTAGTGAAACGTTAACTTCAAAAATGCCCTGTATAATTTATGAACCCGAGACCCAGAGCCTCCCAGAGCGAGTGTTATCATTAATGATAGCATAAGCAGGTTTTGATGCAAATTGATAATGACACTAGGTGCTATTAGCATCCCATCAACTGGATAGCATGCGATTGTAGATCTGCAGTTCATACCCTTTTCATGTTTTATTGTGGATAGATCCACAGACAGTGCTATCCAATGGCATTGATTCCATAATCAAATCAGCATGAGACAAAACCTTGGAAGCTATGCCCCAAAAACGTGGTAAATATCACCCTTCAGTTCTATTGTATTTTTGTTGTGTTTTTTTAACATGTGGATAGAGAAGCAGCTGTTAGGAGTTTTGGATGGATTCTTAATAGGAGCATGATTCATTCAAATTCTTTCAACTGCAAAGCTTACTCTAAAGGCATCCTTGATTCTTTCTAATTGCTTTGAAAAAAACACACTGGTTCCATTGTGAATTCAAGACTTTCAGATTTTGCCTTTCAAAAGTTTGTTTTTCATACAGCTTTTCTGATGTGTATGTAGACAAATTGACTATGTTTATTCCCCCTGTTGTGATGACACTTTTAGTCAAAAAAACAAAACAAAGTATGAATGAAAGTGCTACATAAATAACTTTTCTAAATCCTTTGTACCTAATGCTAGTTGGACACCATGAAATTTGAAACCATTAAAGGTTTTGCCTGTATTTTTATCAAGTAGAACAATTTGGGAAGCTACTTCACACGATTTCTCGAACAACTTTTCAGTTTTTCTCTTGAAGCCTGTATTAAATTGATCAAGGGTAGAGCATGCAGTGAAATGTTGAACCAATTTTGGTGAGAAAATATCAAACGTCCTGGGAAATCAATTTGCTGCAAGTAATATTAATATAAAACAATCAAAATTCATGTGAGAATAAAAAATCAAAAACATAACCCACATGGTTATGGGTTGGAAGGTTTTCAACTGCAAAAAGATCTAGACCTAGATTTACAGAAAAAAAAAAACGGCATACATAGGTCACGTTTTAACATGAACTTTCTCTGAAATTAAATTTGTGATCTGATTAGGGATTTTTTTCCTCCCCTTTTCTTTTCCTTCTACTTTTTTTTTGCACCCCCATTCCTATGACTAATGATAGCACCAAGTCACTTCTAAGCAATAGCACAGAATGGGTTTTTGAAACAAGCCTCAAGTTGTCATCCATTCTCAAGGAAGCAGCAATATGGGACTCAGGGTGGTTTTGACCCCAGAGTGAGGGTTATTTCCGTTTGTTGTTGCCCCTCACAAGACGTCGTGGGAAATTAGAAGTGGCACCCTAGACTGAATGTGTTGAATTTGATGCAAAGTTTAGAAGTTTTTTCCATTACGCATGCAGTTTTAAAGGGGAAAAACTAAAACTTTCAGCCTTGAATCAGAAATGACTTTACTTTTGTGTGGATAATGTAACCGTGGAATATTTCCAAACTCTTTGAGTCTGATATGTGTGTGTATTTAAAACTACTCGGCGTAGAAAATTACCAATTCATCAACATATCGATTTATTATCAAGTTATTATTATTATTAATAGTATTATAAGCCTCATATAAGCGATTTAGCACAGACAACTGAATATTGATATTTCTAATAACATTATGAAATGAACACATCCCTCACAAAAAAAGAGTACATCCTCACAAGAAACGATAAATTACTTGTAAAACTCAATGCAATTTATAGATGTTATCGAACCACATCATAAAAAAAAATGATTATTGATAAAAACTTCTCAATTCATGGCCTTCGTCCGCTGGTGGTGTCATTACTCATAAGGGTGGTTGATACATTGCTAATTATGTCAATGCATATCAGCATCTCGCCTTACCCAACAGTAATTATCTGGCACACTTCCAATTAGCATATTCCTTAGCGTATCAAAGGAAACTAATCAGCACCGTGATATTTAAAGGAGAAATTCTAACAGATTTTGTTTTTCCCCCCCGCACTTTTGATTTTTTCTCCAATTGTTGATGATCAAATAAATCCTGAATATTCTGATTTTTGCGATGAGGTGATTTCAATTGCCTGTTTTGGCGTGCACACTCAATCTGCTGGGAGGCATGCAGTAATTATTGGGAGAGGCTGACAGTAGCATAATTAATTCACCTCTAGCGCGCCAGTACACTTACATTTACATACGTCGTACAAGCAATGCAGGCAGACCTGGGCATTTTTTTTTTTTCCCCTTGATGTAAAATGCGTGAACTGCCCGTTGGGTTAAATGCATTACTGGAGTGTGAATCTTTCTTGGAACTAAGTTATTGCACTGAAGAATGCAACCAAATAAAAATAATAATCCCCCAAGTTCGTGGAACGGACATCTTGCCACATTGTATTATGATCAGTAGCCTTGGAGACTAATCGTGGATTACTCCGAATTCATTTATGTATTTCTGGGAGTGTGACCTTTAGCATTGGATTCGATGCAGTTACTGTCCTGTGGTAATAAAACTAGCTGTGCTAATTACATATCATCTTGGTATTTGCTGTGTCACTAGCAATATGACATGAACATTGCTGCCTACAAAATATTCAAACACATGTCTGATTAGTCATAATACTTTAGAGTTAAATAAAATTGGTGAAAATAACATAATTATATCGGCTCTTTGAATCAACCCACAAAACATTCTTCATTGTAAATTTATTTGTTTATTTTTTCCCCCGTTTTGACTTCTTATGCGTCATTAAGAAGACTGCGGAAAAACAAAAGTTACTCAAAGCTTGGTTGAAAAACCAAATCTGATCTGTTCACACAAAGTAAACACAAATTTGCACAACATTCTTGGTTCATTTGATTGTTACAATGTATCTGAGCTTGTATTTAAAGAAAATTAAATTAGTTGTGTTCCCAATGCAAGATTTCCATTTATAGAATATCTGAAAGGTTATCAGATTCTGTGACAAGTGCACCAAGCATCGAATGTTACTGAAAATCCCCATACCTGCCAAATTGAGACAATGAAATGATCTTGTTATCTGGTATGAAGTTACAAATTTGCACAATTGCCATACACTCTTTGCACTGTGTTTTTGTTTAAAATATTCAGATGTTATCATTACTTTAGATGCATGGATTAGTTGCCAATGTTTGGTCATGTCCGAATTGGCGGCTACGGTTGGATAACCACGCCTATGTGCGTTGAAGCATATGCTGCCCTTAGCAACAGGCACAGCTGCAGCCGCCAATTTGGACATTGCCTTTGAGTATAAGTCTACCATAAGTACAAGTTGACATAGCTGCAGTGTCTTCATTAATTAAGGAATTAACGAAAGGCTTTAAAGGTCATAAATGTGCTTTATCAAAAACCCGAATATTTCAAATGCATTTTTATTTAAGTTTTATCAGTTATGACCTTTTTAGGATATCGACAAATTTTGATGTAGAAATTTCCCAATTAATTTATGATCTTCCTCCCCCGAAATGATGTTCATGATTGAATAATTTATTTTATTAATTATTTCTAGCGTAATTTATTTAATGTACATACATCGGTTAAGTTCCATTTAACATTTTATAGCTATCTCTTTATTTATATACATTTGTATGAGGAAAAAACTTGAGTGCTTCAAACGTAAGCTAAATTGTAATATATTTTGTGGTTTTTGTTTGAATGTGACTTCATTAACATTGCGGCTTTGATAAATATGTGTATGCATCGGAGTGATGCACTGTACACATATATCAACACATTGTAGTATTTTAACTGTTTCAGTGCGTAACATTCGTTTAACCACCATTGTGCAGTTAGTCTGATACAAGTATTTTGTACTGCCGGGTTAATGACGAGGAACAACATTCTAAAAGCAAGTACATAATCTAGTTTTCTGTCGGAGTTTGTGATGCAAAGGTGATTGTGTACCAGGCCTTTCCCATTATTCCAATTCTTTCTACTCTGAGGTGCTTTCATTTAAAGTAAAAGTAGTCCAGAAGAAGTTACGGCCTCGTCTGACAGCAACAAAGTTTGTCAAAAAGCGATAAAACATTTAGTTTTTCGTTCCATCTTCAATGTGTTTAAGGGATTGTCACACGAGGGAGTTCTTACAGGTGGCATAAAGGCAATCAACTGCACTGTGTGTACTAGGAACACTTCGGTAGCACAAGAAAACGATTCCTAAACATATTCTTACTATCCACATGAAATGATGTGAAACTTGAATTGTGGATGCCCTTTCCTCTTGGAGATTAGTTGCCTGTAAATTGCCTCGTGTGACACAACATGGCCCTTATTATTCAAATCACTAAGCCATGCTTGGTGGATGCAGTCAAATGCCATCATAACCAATGTTGTTCCTTCACATTATCTGGGCCCAATTTCATAGAGTTGCTTAAGTATGAAGAAGTAGCTAAACACATGCTTACTAGGATAAGGTTACCAGCCAAAATACCATGTCACATGTACAATTTGTGACTGGTATCCTGCTGATTTGTTTTGCTGAGCAGAACAATTTAAGCAATATTTTTTGCAGAAGCAGCTCTGTCTGAATGCCTGTTAAACTTAATATTGGAGTGTGGAACAACTGGGAATTAAACCTTGCCCGTGAAACTTGTATTCTCAGTCAACTACTTCTCATTGAAATGTACATGACATTCAGGAAACCCACTCAGACTCCCTGAACAATTTACAACCTAAACAGTTATAGAAATGCAATGTGCATTGTGATTTTGCTGTCCTGGTTTGTCCAAAATAGTAAACCTAACGGCTGCTCTAATAATATGGTATTGTAATGTACCTTTTGTTGACGGATACATGGAAGGCTGTTCGATTACATGTACTTAGTGTTATAAATTCTTTATATGTCTTTGGTATTGTGGCTTCCTCAATCATAACGGATATTTGGAAACCCCTTTTTTTGCATTGATCTGTGGATGCTAATGAACACGTATAGTTATGTGAGGTTTCCCTGAAAGTTCTTGTTGGTTGAGGAAGTGAAAAATACTCGTCACTTGTGTACTACTAGGAATTCCTTGTCGTTCCAATTCCCATGCATGATTTGAAGATTTCGGGAAACTGTCTGTTTGTGGTCAACTTATGCTGCATTGATCTGCTGCGGCCAAAGGCGGCAGTGACTTGATCTGATCCCCGAATAGAGGCCAATAATTAATATGCCAGGTAGAAATTAACTGGGTTATGCCTTGGGTTAAAAGAACGTTAAAATTAAAATATGGTCTGGCACAAGCCAGGAGATTCTCAGAAGGGTGTGAGCGGTGTCTATTTTACTGCAGCAATATTCAAAGAAGGCTCTGTATTAAATAACTCAATGGATGTGAAACTGCTACCCAAGCGGATCTGTACATTGAGATATACATTTTTGTTGTCGTCGTATGAAATGTAAAAGGTTCCCATTGAATTCGTGAAAAATGTTTCTGAAAATATGTTGTGCAAAAAGTTCCAACTCTGTCTTACTCAGTAGGTGCAAATTCTGAATCATATCTTAATCTGTTGAGAAATTTGACATTATAAATGTACCAGTTTTGTTTTTTACAACCAGTGTAAGGATACTGTTTTGATTCAAGTCATAATTTGTCGTATCAGCATTGTGACACTGTTGAGTACTTTTTGAATATAATCTGAATATTAGAAGAAACAAATTGAATTTACTGACTAAGACATTGTTAAATAAGTGTATGAAACTGTGGAATGAAAAAGTGTATTTTTGATATCTTGAGTGAAGTATTTCTGTATTGCATTGTGGAAGAGTTTGGTTACTCTCAATTTGTATCATTGGAAGGGAAAAAAATAACATGTTTGTGAACATTTTGTTTCAACTCATTTACAGAAGGCTGATTTTGGCTCCAAATTTACAATGAGTTCTGGGCCGATTGTCACGGTGCTACTTACCAAAGAATTCAATGTTTACGGCGCTCTGTAAAGCGCGTATTTCTACGGGCGCGCCGTACTAGCACAGAATTCCACGGTGAGCAGCTCTATGAAATTTGGCCCTGGTTAGTTCCTGTTGAAGCTTTTTTTGTGTGAATAGCGTAAGAATAAATAGCTTAATGTATTGAGATATTAATAATTAAGTGCTGCTTTTTAAGTAGATTTTGTTGAACAGTTTAGTGTATTTTAGGATTTTTTATTTTATTTATATGAAATTGTAAGAATTTGTTTGACACTCATTATTGCCATTTACCGCAAAGCAACTTAACTAAAAAAATAAAGTGGCTTAAAGTGATTGTATTCAATCTTCATTATAAAAGAACATTAAGAAACGAAGGGTGTTATTGAATTAAGTTTTGGCCAAGTGCAAATTGGAAGAATAAGTTTTTTGTTCAGCAAGAAAACATTAAGTTACATTTTGCCCCTTTTCTCAGCTTTCACATTAATTATTATTTTGAGGTAAGACTACCAATTAGAGACCACCCCTCCCCCTCAAAGTGTAGTTTATGGTCACCGGTGATTATATCAGTTTAGTAAAATATGAGCATTAGCGTTGACAGTTATATCACAAATCATTTGCCAGAATGGTGATATTATTTGTGCTTTTTTTATTTATTAAAGTTAACTGATGGCCTGCCAAACTGCCTTCATTGCCACCCCCCCCCCTTATTTTATGTTCGGTACTGTTTCAATATAAGTCGTCTTATCTGGTTGTCTTGGTTGCTGTTAGTACCAGCAACTGTACCATTTAGTTTCGGCTGCATGGGTTGTGAACAATATCACATTACCAACTTACAGTATTGTTAAAAAATGTGTTTTCCATGCTGTAGAAACATCTTTTTTAAATCATTCATTTTAACAATTTGGGAAAGGGTATTTTATAACTTATTATTTATTTCAATTGTTTGAAGATTTCAAGATGAAGTGCCAGACACAATCATTGTATTTATGTGTAATTTACGAGTAGTTGTTGTCAAACTGGTTATTTTAAATCTACTTTTTAAGATGACAGTATTTAATGGAATACTTTAAGGCATTGGTTATGATTATTTGCCAGTGTTTTAACAGCATTCCTTGTACAGTTATGGATGCTTTGTATAAAAATGCTCTTAAGGACTCTACCCTTTTTGGTGGATTAAATAAATATCAACTTTCAATTTACATGGAGTTGTCTACTGTTTGGAAGTTATTTATATACCCTCTTGCTGTTGATATAGACCCTGCAAGTCTCGCGTGTATCGAAAACAAGTAAAGTCGAGTGAAGACTGTATTTTTGTTAATGAAATCAAATCTTTTTAAATTCTATTTATACAAAATTCTTTACACTAAAAATACCCATAGCAAGTTTTTATAAATACAATTTCAATTTCTATATAATACAAATAATTTGTTACAATTAACATTGAAAACAAATTAAATTGGGGGACGAGGATGATGATGTTGATTTAAAAATAAAAACCCAATCATGCCCGAATTAGTGCAACCATAACATAGGTTTAATGATAACATGAATGTCAGTTGGGCAAAATTCTTCATTGTTTACAAGTAACTGGAAATGGAGGTCAAGTCTAATTCTCAGGTTTTCTTTGTTGATTTGTTAAATTGATTTTACTTTCAAATATTTCATCGCATAATTTTACTTTCCCAACAATATCAAATATTCTCTATAGCCATAAGCTACATTAAACTGAAGTATCTGAAGAAACAGAATCGCATCGATGTAAAACTCAATATGGTTGGGACCAACCTGGTACTGGAAGTTTGAATACTCGCGAGACTTGCACAGTATTGTGTGTGTTTGAAAAAAAAGACAAAAAAAAACCCAACTTATTGAATGATGAGTCCAGAGACAAGTGAACAAGTGTGATGACTTTTAAACTTATTGTTTACACTAGACCTTTCGATAGCCCTGCCCCACGCCTCCCACACCCACTCCAAATAGGTGGGTCTGGAAATCCGTGGGTACTGGTTAAACAAGGAACTACAACTACAAGTGCTTGTTGACAAGAAATGGACCCCCATCATTTGACACAATTGTTTTTCCCGTGCTATTTTTAGGTTGTGTCCCAAACATAAATTCCCACACCTCTTAAAATTCTTGGAACTTTGCAGGGAATAACAGTTGAGTATCCTCCATACATCTAATGAGAAATGCTCTTGGTGGGCGTTTCAAATAATATATATATATACTTTTTTCCAGACACAAATTGTGTGATAAATTCTCATATAAATTAGGATCAGATAAATATTACAAAAAATGGTATTTTTTTTAATGAAAATATGGAACAGTTTGTAATTTAATATTATGGGGAAAAACCCCGACAAAATAAGACAAAGAATTTTAAGAAGGGTTTATTTATAATACAAAGACATCCATCTATTTTAATTAAAAACATCCCTCAAGAGGGCGCTGTTTTTGGAATGTTAATGCTTTTTCTTCAGACAGAATTCACTAAAACCTTGGAGGTAGGAATTAAACAAAACATGGCTGATACTGACTGATAGACGTAAGATAAATGGCAGGATCCGAAGCGATCCGACAATAATTAATTTTGAGATTTTAATCAACTACCACTTAATCATTGGCGTATTTTTTTCCCGTTACCTCGACCACAAACTATACATTTTAATATAAAAGTGAAACTGTTTAACTCTTCCATGGTTTGTGAAATAAATAAAATTTCCCGTATTTGTTTGAAGATAATCAGTACGCGAACGGCTAGAAAAATATAATCTACTACCTAGAATTTCCAGTTTCCAGTAAGTAGTAAAAAGTGTGCGCCACCTGACAGGCAGTAAAATGTCAACAATGTTAAGAACGCGAGGCTATTGTTATTCAGGTCAAACCGAGGTCAACTATTCACCGATGGTGGTAAATATTGTGAAGTCGAGCCAGCGTTCACGAACAAGGACCATCTACCCGAAATAATCGCGCTTAAATTCATCTTTTGTATGCTATGCAATCTTTAATCATCATGAAAGTGACAAAATAATGTGTGTTTATCGTTGTTATTTTTGAACGAGGACATGCAGGTGCATATTCTGTGTGCGCTGCAGGCATTTATTGTTGATCAACATAAATTATGCACAGATGATTGATGCCGAAGATGCGAGATGGGTTATTTTCTCTATTGTGGAAAATGTTTTTGTGGATGAAAATGTAAGTATTATTTACCATGTTTTATGATTCAACGATCCACAGAGAGGATGAAATAAGTTTCATTCGGATTAAAAGAAGAATTCATTTCGTTCATTTAAAATAGCAACATTTTGAAGCAGATGAGTTTTGACGGATCTCTCCATGTTGCCCAGTTCTCGGACAAAATCATTTTTGTCGCTATAGAATCAGAGAATGACACCAAACACCGTGGAGCAATTGCTCCATGCAAACACTGACAGTGACAGGTGTAACTGTTATATTTTTAATCATTAATATCGCTTATTATTTTTTCATAAGAATTACACTGATATGTAGGATTTTAATATACTGTGAAATAAAAGGAAGCACTTTTCCTGATCAATAATGATTAAATCACATTTAACCATGACTAATTATTAATTGAGGCGATGTCCCTATTCTGGTCTGGGTGTAGGCCTATGCCTAATAATCTTTTTATTTTGAACATATTGAATCCTTTCTGGAAAAATGTACTGTCATAACAGTAATAAAAGTAATAAAAAGAAGAAAACAAATGTTTATTTTTATGTAAGAAAAACAATGAAATATGGAAGTTTTCATGATAGAAATAGCACAAATCATTTCCTCTTTTTAATGTTTTTTTTTTCTTCATATCAAATTCGTGCTATAAATAGTCCTCTATGTAAATATAAAAAATAAGTTTATTGACGGAGCTTTGTAAAATGAAGTTTGTCTTTTAAAATTTTCTGCTTTTTAAAGTATGCATCGTTGAGCAAAACCTCTGTTGTGCACTCCGATCCTGCGGGCACGAGTATCAATCAACATGTCGACCAAATCAGAGCAGTGTAAGTTGTTGAATTCTATCAAGTGTAGATCCCTGTCAATTATTTATTGAAAATATACTCTGGTATAACATTGTTACATGTAATTCTACAGAATATGTGAAAAGTCGGCCCATTTTTTGTTGCTTATTGTGAAACAAATAATGGTCCAAATTATTATGTAGTGTGTGTAGATTTGTTTACATTGTATGGAATGTTGGGATGGATCACTAGCCAGTGTAATTTGTAATGGTTTTTTAAAACACATTCTCAGGTCATATTGGTACATTTCTGGATAAAATTGTGTTTATGCCTGTCATTGTATGGGCAAGGCAGTTTTTTCCTTAGGAAAGGGCACCTACTGGAACATTTAATAATAATATTGGAGTCTTATATATAGTTCATGAATCCACCAATAAGGTGCTCAAGGTGCAGGAACAAAGGGAAACACTTGGTAAGACAGGTTTTGTTTATGAACTATGAGACCCATTTATGTAGCACCTTATTAGGGTTTACAAGGTGCTACGGCGCACTTGGCAGCCGCTTTCAGAAACACTGGGGCAAACCCCGTTCTCTTATCGATAAGTGTTACTAGGTTTTGTACGTTCATTACACAACACACGGGACCTACCGCTTTACATCCCATCCGAAGGAGGAAGCAATAATGGTTAAGTGTCTTGCACAAGGACACAACTGTCAAAACGGGGACTCGAACCAGAGCTTGAGTGAGGTGTGCTAAACCGCTTGGCCACGACACGCCAAGTGGCTCCATGGCAATGAGCACGGGCATGGAGGCAATTGCATCTATCCCCTCTGTGAATTGTCAGGCCCAGGTTTTTTAAATTAATACACCTGCCATAGAATTATTTTGCCCTCTTACTGTCCAATTGCTACAAAATTGATATGCTGTGTAAAACAAAATGTAGGTTTCATTGAATAGACTGTGCAAGTCTCGTGCGTATTTGAACATTGGGACCCGTTAAAGCGCGTGAGTTTGTTTTCCTTCACGCGTTAAAGCATCTTACGTGGGACCAAAGTGGTCCCAAAAATGTTCGAATACGTGCGAGACTTGCACGGTCTATTGAGCACGATTGTAAGACACGGGTACAAGGAACAATAATCAATATGTTTGTGTTTTCTTTTTTCTTAGTTTCGGCTAAGATTCGTAATTTGACGGATTATCAGAACCGTATTCTACACAACATTGCTCCATTGCCAACAGGGACAGATATTGCCAATACACTGAGATACTTCATACACACTTTGAGAAGGTATGAAGTTAAATCCCCTACCACAAAAGTATATGCAGGCCTGCAATTACACGAAGGCCACGGAGGCCATGGCCACGGAGGCCATAGCCTCCATTGCCCTGGTCTTGGCCTTGGTGCCCCTTCAGAAGTTTCCCATAGACTTTTAAGATTTTCCAATGGAAGTGCCCTTTGCAAAATGGAAATGGCCTTGCTCTCTCAAAGATGAAATTCAAGGTCTGTATATGACCCAGTTGAGTTTAAAAATATATGAGAATGTAACTTATTTTGACAATTTAATGTTCACTGGTTTGTTTTCAGAAGTTTAGTTAAAACTAAGACAGTTTTTAATGTTGGATTGAACAAAGAGAGCTTTACAGGAGCGGGACTTGAACCTGCCACTTTCGAATTAACGTGCTTGCGCTCTACCAACTGAGCTATCTAGCCCTAATGTTGGTGGTCTCCCTATTGTGTCATTATCGTTGTTCGGGGGTCCCTCGGGTGATCCCTCTGCTGCTGCTTCCCAGGTTGTATCCTAAACTTGGGTGTGATCCCTGGCTATACGGCAGTTACAGGTTAAATGGCAATGACTGGCACCCCTGAACAATAATATTGATACAATAGGGAGACCACTAACATTAGGGCTAGATAGCTAGTAGAGCCCCCGGCACAGTAACCCGGAGGTTGCAGGTTCAAGTCCCGCTCTAGTAAATCTTCTTTGTTCAACCCAAAATTATTTAAAATTTACCCAGTCAGTTTCCCTTCTGGTTTTATTACTTTAAAACTAGACAGTGTGATTAATCCTACTCTTTCAACAGCGCCAATTTTGTACCATCCCTTTCGAGAAGAACTTTGGAGAGAGTTATTTCATCTCAATTTGTGTTTGCCTTGCAGCATCTTGAAGGAAGCCCCTGCCGATCTGACTGACTGTAAGCAGTCGGCTCGCAGAAGATTGAACCCTCGTCTGCCTCACTATCCTAGTCTGGACTATCTCTGTCTCTATGAGACGCTGGACAGCCTCATTGAAATTGTACCCAGTGTTCAGTATGGCCAGTCAGGTAGGAGAATTATTACTAGCTATTCTAGAAACTTGTCTCGAGTACATCCTGGGCCCAATTTCATAGAGCTGCTTAAGCATAAAATATTGCTTAACAATGTTTTGCTTAGCAGAAATGAGCAGGATACCAGTCACAAATTGTACATGTGACATGGTAGTTTGGCTGGTAACCTTATTCTGCTAAGCATAATTTTGTTGTGCTTAGCTAGTTTTTGTACTTGAGCAGCTCTATGAAATTGGGCCCCGTACTCAACTCAGTTGAATAGACTGTGCACATTTTGTTTGTATGGACCCCTTGCACCAATGTCACACGTGGCTACTGTCTGGCATGCTCGCCATTTTTGGGAGTCAAATTGTGCGTAAAAATGATAGTGAGTGTGTAAATGCAGCGTCACCTAAAATGCGCCCTGCGTTGTAAAACACACGGGGACATTGACTCCGAAAATTGCACAACCAAGATTCTTTTGATGATGACGTCAGGTGAATTGGGTCAATTTAAACTAGTTTGGAAATATTGGGTTACATAACTTTAATGTGTGAGGGAAACAAAGTCATGGCAAGGTCAAAGGTTCAAATATGAGCGAGACTTGCACAATCTATTGAGTCTCTTTTGATTCCTCGTACCATGTTGTGGCTGAGCAGTCTCGCGCACCAGTCTCAAGTTCTGGTGGCTATTAAAGTCATCAGGCTGTTGGTTCAGATCCCTGACATGACACTTGTGTTCTTGAGAAAGACATTGAGGGTCATTAGTCATCAAGGTGTGGGTTCGAATCCCTGTCATGACACTTGTGTCCTTGAGCAAGACACTTGATAGAATTTGAGCGCTACACAAGAAGCCACTGTTATCGTTATTATTATTGAACTTAATACTGAACCAATGCATAACATTTCATCTATATTTTCTTTTTGTTCCCACTTTTTCTGTGCGCTTATTATAATTTGTACCTGAAGCTGAAATAATGAGCTTTATGGTGACTACAATGCTGCTGTGGACAGCCAGATTTTGCAGCTGGTATAATGCACGTGGCGTTCAATACACACTGTTCATTATGGATTTTTGTAGTTCAATAGAGGAATCAATTGCAGAATGGAGGATTCAAGTTGGTTAAGAGTATTATGGTCAATTATTTTGTGTCAATTTAAGTTTATGGTGTACCAAGATGAGTGGGTTGTGGTTTTTGCAAGAATTGCACGCAACAATCTGCATTGTAGGAAGTAGCTATTGCTAGTGAACCTGCAGGTACAACAGGGCACAAATATTTGGAGAAAATCAACAAAACCTTAGGACTTGTAGATCAAAAACTTTACTGGGCCAGAATTGTTTTTTACAAGAACAGAATCAAAATGAGAAAAAACTTCATGACACAGTTTAACATGCATTTAACTTGTTTTTTATTTATTTATTTTTTGTTAAACACATGTAAGAGAATATTTATCTCATTTGTCTTTAGGGTACTAAGTAAACTTCATTACTCAATAGAATGAAAAGGTATTTTATCAGAATCAAAATCAACATTCGAACATAATTTCTTTTTGTTCAAGATATTACACAGTGAAGTATGATTGTTCAATTGAAAAAACACAAGACGGACGGACTTGTCCGGTCATGAGTTTACTGGCCCCGACACTAAAACTACTGGCCTCGGGCCTGTGGTCTAGTGTAAAGTTTGAGCTCTCTACAACCATGTGTAAATCTCTTTTGGGAGAATGTTGGCTCTGAAAAGAGCCAGTGTTATGGTCTTGACAGTATACATTGCTCGTCGGAGTATACTGATTTACACATGGTTGTTTTGCAATTGGTTGTACCCGCAAGTTTACTAGTAATTGCTGCACTTCCTATTATTGACACCGAGCTTCAAACATCTTTTACCTGCATTGAGTTTAGCAAACTGGAACCAATATGTAGCCTCCGTAAGGCGAAAGCTTTAACTCCTCATTTTACAATGTATGTAGTTCTCTCTCACTTGTTTGAATTTCTCCTGTTGTATTTTCCCGTTGTAAAAATGCCCCTAACTTCTTTTTTTAAAAGATATTTGACTGTTAAATTGTGTGATTGATGACAGATTTGGGTCAGGCTATTCAGCAGTTGTTTGGTTGCATCTTATGGTTCTTGGAGCCTGAGATAGTGGATACTATACCGCACACAGTGGCATCCACTCTGGCCATCTTCCCAATGGCTCTGCAAAAGGAAACAGTGGATCTCCTGTGCACCACGCTACTCCCAATATGTCTCTGTAAGTTATTTTCTTTCAAAAGTCGTCTTCTTCCTGAAGACTGCACTCTATAGAGCAGGGCCCAATTTCATGAGCTGCTTAAGCAGAAAATATTGCTTAATAATGTTCTGCTAAGCAGAAATGAGCAGGATACCAGTCACAAATTGTACATGTGACATGGTAGTTTGGCTGGTAACCTTATTCTGGTAAGCAACATTTTATTGTGCTTAGCTACTTTTTGTGCATAAGCAACTCTATGAAATTGGGCCCTGCAGGCTGGGAGTTACAAAGAGGCCAAGTCATATGTTAATGAGGTCTCAGTCCTTGGCCCAATTTCATAGAGCTGCTCAGTGTTCTCCACACACGTATTTTGGGAGGGCGGGCCGCCCTCCCAAAGCTTAAGGCCGCCCTGCCAAAGAATTGGCCGCCCTGCTAAAATGATTGGCCGCCCTGCCAAAAAAATGACAAACAGACTATTTTTAGCCTGCATTTAATGCGATCAAACGAGTAACCGATGAGCCAAACCCGACTTCCAAACTGCAGCATCGGAATTGCGATCGTTCATTTCAGTATACAAACGTTAAAACACGATGCACACACAACCACATGGTTCCTACTGCTGAGTATATCCACCACACACCGCACGTGCATCAGCCCATCAACGTTCGTTCGCCCAACGTCGGCAGGCCATGCAGTAGTGCATACACAACACCACGGTCCAAAGTCCAGGCTAACCAACATTCCGCACGCTGCCATTGGCCGTAGATTGTTGTTGATAATTACCATATTCATAAGAGAGCTTGCTAGACTCCAATGCAGTACACGTTTACGAGCCGAGAAAGAATTGCCACACAGTGTGCCGCACGACTGCAGATTGGTACAATGTACAGCCTTGAAGGATATTCAAACATTGATAACTTTCGCCGATAGAGGGCGATGCAGGGCAAAGTTCATTGAATTTGTTCTCAATGTTTGTTGTTAACGGATCGTTGAATGTCGATGATTTTATTGCAAACGAAGTTCTTAACAACGGAACCTTTCAGCACTAATTCATGAAAATGGTTGTTGATGAAAAAAGTATTATTAAGGGCAGAAATTAGGGGATAAGATCGTCCAAAAACGTGTTTTTTTTTCGTTTTTTTTTCGTTTTGAAAATTGCATGTGTAGGCTATCCGATCACCAGCTTTCTAAAACCCCACACTGTGCGGCATATCATCCCTTTGATGTTTTTGGCGCGGCGCACAAAGTAAAATGTATAACAAATTGTAGGTTTTGAATTAGTTTTTCAAATAAGGTTGTTCCGCCCGAAATGGATGTTAATTATTCTCCTTAGGTAGTGTCGGTGATTAGGTGGGCCGGGGATTAACAACTATATTTTTAAGAAAAGGATTATCTCAAGTGTTTTTTTGCTTTCGCGTCCGATGACGTCATATACCAATGGGGCCATTTTGATTACGTCATATCGACGGGCGCCATTTTGATTACGTCATGCCGCCCTCCCAAGAAAAAAGTCTGTGGAGAACACTGCTGCTTAGCCACAAAAAGTAGCTAAGCAAAACAAAATTATGCCTACCAAAATAAGGTTACCTATCAAAATACCATGTCATATTTACCATTTGTGACTGGCTTCCTGCTCATTTTTGCTTAGCAGAACAATGTTAAGCAAAATTTACTGCTTAATTGGTATGCAAGCAATTCATATTAAAGGGATTGTATACTTGTGGTAATTGGAACCCACTGTTGGTTTTAATCCTATATAGTTGTAGATATATACCATAAAACTAACCTGTGAAAATTTCATTTCAAAAGGTGGTAGCGTTTTTGAGATATTGACGAAAATTTGGAGTTGTTATGTCCACGCAGGAATAATAATCTGCAATTGGAATACACAATCTGCTCAGATTCAAGTTTTGGGGGATAAAAATTGATATCTTTTTCCATAAGCGCAGTACTTCTAAGTGAAAAGTTTCTCAAAATGCATTATACTTTCCAAAGCTGCTGTACTTCTTACCAAGTAAGTTTTTATTGCCATTAATTTTCAGAGTCATTGCCGTATACAGACCCTTTAAGCAATCCTATCATAACATTTAGGTCATTTAGATGGATATCGATTCCAACAGCACAGGGTAACTCAAGTTCAATACTAGTGGTGGTTGACGGAATCGATATGTTGGGCTTCACACACAGCATTAGTCTGTTGCGTGTACCATAAAAATCAAACAAACTACAAGTACGTTTCCAAGCCCTGCATTTCATTCTTGTTTGGGCAAAGACACTTCTCCTTGGTAAAGGACACTTCCATTAGAAATTTAAGGGAGCACCTGGGCCCAATTTCGTTTCTTAAATGTTTATTTTTTTATTTTATGACTTTGTCACCAGCTGAGGTGCAGTCCATCGAAGGCGATACTTACGCTTCTATGTCGGTCTCGGCGGTCATAATGTTGGTTCTACAACACTGCAAGAACAAGGGTAAGATCCCAAGTGTTGTGAATTCATTTTCTCAATAGACCCGTCTTGCATATGATGTCACAAGACCCAAACAGCACCCCTACCGAGGTTAATGAAGACCCATTATTGGCTGAGAGTTGTGGCAGCGTGTACATGAGTGCACGGTTGACCTCAGCGATGGTGGCCATTTCAAGGGGTCTGTAATGGAAATGTGAAGGTTGGTAGTGGCAGTGCACGTAAAAGAACCCTGAACACTTACCGTGGAAGAGTAGGGGTTAACCCCGGTGTTTCTGGTTCACATAGCAAGCACCCTTGTTTACAGGTTTCCTCAGGCTTGCGAGCTACAGTGATTAAGTCCACTTATGAGGCACCCTTGTTTTCATTACCAGAAATATATAATAATAATAATAATAATAATAATAATAATAATAAAACACACCCAATGAAGCAGATAGTATTGACTGTATTTCTCTTTTTTCTCAGTTTTGATTATCAATACTTTTATAATAGTCTGTGAGTAACTTGAGTTACGCTGGATAGATTTTCCTTAAGAACTCTCGATAATGACCACCATTGTTACATGTGTTTTTAAGAAACATGGTTTTCTGTGCAGAATGTTTTCAAAAGGATGCCAGTAGCTGTAAATGTCTTGTAGATTTGTCAGGAAAAAGTTGATTTTGTTTATGTATGATGTTTGTTTTCAGCTCATCATGCTCAGCTGATGGAATGCATTATGACATACAAGAAAGATGTCTTTAAAGTAAGTGATACGAACAATATGTTATGCAATTATTTTTAATTTTTCTATGTTTTCTACCACTGATGAGCTGTGTACGACTTGTGCCTGCAGGTGATGTCACAGGTAACACGGTCTATCTAGAAATTCTACTTCAAGGGTTTGTTCTGTATTCAGTACAGGACTTGTTATAGGTTTTATGAAAAATGGCCATAGCTGAAGAAAATTTTTTATTTGTATTTATTTATTTGTTAATTTTTTATTCTAATTGTGAAGCCAAGTATTCTCAAAAAAGCAAAACTAATCACTATACTAGCCAAGAACCCCATGGAGAGAAGACAAAGAAGGAAGTTTTAGTTTTAGATGTGGGAGGAAAATCCCAGAGAATTATTCCAGGGAAAACCCATGCAATCAGGTAGGGACTGAAAACCCAATCAACATAATGCCCCTGGCTGTATTCGAACCAGGGTCTCAGAGGTGGAAGGCGAGGAAAGATACCACTACGCCAACCCGACTGCCTCAATATATATATCTACAATGTTATGCTGCAGAAAACAATGTTTATACTGTAAATTTCTTTGCATGTCAGATTTCTTTGCCAAGCAAAATAAAAACAGGGCACCAGTTGCAACCTTATTAACCATATGGCATTTTGGATGTAACCTTTTTCTACTCAGCAATATGTGTCTGTGCTTACCAGCTTTATGAAATTTAGCCCTGTTCTCCATGACTAAATGATGATTGTGTTTTCTCACAGGATATCTTATGCACCATAGCCTTTGGTCCGTCATCAGCTCGTGGTGCTGCTTCTAATCTTCTCTTCCATTACTGGCCGTCTCTTGTTCCCTCCAACGTTGAAGACAGAGACTTCTCCTATACATGTAAGTGATGTGTGTGGTGTGTGACCCCCCCCCATAAAGATCTTGATAAAATAGAAAGCTTAGTTGGTAGAGCACTGGCACGTAAATCCAGAGGTCATTGGTTCAAATTCTGCTCTAGTTGATTTGTCTCCGTTCACCCAAAATTGATTTATACGTACCCTTTCAGCTTCCCTTGTGGTATAATACCTGGTTTGTGTGGTGTGTTGACTGTATTTTGTATTTTGTACAGTATCCTGCATCTAGACCCCTTGCATAACGCGCAACGCTGCTGGTACGCTGAGGTCATGCTCACGTTTTTACGCACCAAGAACATCTATCGTCCAGTGACCTGCCTCATTTTGCCTCAGTGAGGGCGCTGTTTGAGAGTGTGACGTCCTTTTCAAGGGGTCTATTCTAACATGTGAAAACCTTTGGAGACCTTGCAGAACCTTGAAAACAAAATTATGTTTTAAAATGTTCAAATCTGTTTAAGAATTGCTCAGTGTCACGTATTGTGCATTCCAATTACAATTTTGTACAGTAGTCTGTTCTAATTGTAGTTCTCTGATCATTTTGCAATCCTGAGGTTTTTTATTCAAACCAGTTTGTATGATTTGAGAAAAAAAATACCCAATTACCCCTTCCTCCTGCATAGACTACTAAGACCTACTGGTCATATGGCTTCAGAAGATCAATCAAAATGTTAACTTTTATTATAATGTTATTATTTATTCAGCATATCAAAACAAAAAATATGACAGACAACATTAACAGTAAACGTTGTTTGTTGAAGGTTGGAAGCCCATTCTGTGCCAGAGATCCAACTGCTTATCTCCTGTGAATAACGCTGCTGTCAAGGTAAGAATTAATTGCACACGTAGTTCTAAAAAGAACCTCAAACTTTGGACAGTGAATAATAATCATCTAAAGAGGGTTGCTGTAGTACCTGTAAATAAAATAAAATAAACAATGGCTCTGAAAGGAAATGGTTGGGTTACAATAATGCTAGTTAGATTTGATTAAAGTCTGGTACAATAAATTGATAGTCAAAAGTTATCGCTTAATTGTGAATTCCTCAGACTATAGAGAAAGTTGCTATGTCAAATGATTCAGGCAAGCTTTTGTATAGCAACCTCCAGATGAGCAAACCAATTCAAATTTAAGTGGTAACTTGTGATGAAGCAAGTCATTGTACCAGACATTATTCAAATCTAACTCACAAATGGCTTGTTGTTATACTCAAACTGTCTTTTACAAAAGATTTTCTCAAGAAAGTTTCCCAGCCAAAAGTTTAGCACATTTTCAACATGAGCAAGTTATTCACTGCATTTCAGTGACATCAAGCTCACATCACATGTTAGTTTTCTCACATCATTGTCTATTTCACAGTGTTTTGCTTGGTAATTGTTTAGGTACTTTAGTACTGTCATTTCTGAGATATGAGAATAGATAGTTCCTGATATGAGATTAGATAGTTCCTGATATGAGAATACATAGTTCCTGGTATATGTCTTCTCTATGGGAAACTTGGGCTTTGGCTTGGAGCTGCGTAAATGTTCCAACTTTTTTTACACAGCCAAGTTGTTCACCAACCAATCATGAAAGTAAATTATCAAAACTCCTGTGTGCCGCAGGGCAGTATTTATTGTGCGTTAAATAAATGATGTGTCATTGCCCGTAAAGATGGCCGACTTTCAATGTTTGGCATCAAATGAGAACAATCTGTTGTGAATTGTGTTTTGATATTCGCTATCTTATTGAGACCGAGAACAAAACAGAAAAGGGAAAATAAAACGTCTCCATAGGGGAATTCTAAAGACTGGGGTGCTCCACAATGAAATGTGTGCACAAAGTATATGGGAGGATGTTAACTACAGGGAAAAAGGAAAGAACAAAACGTCTGCTCAAGACTATAAGGTCATTAGTGCGATTTGTATGGGTTTGATAGAATTGCTTTTGCATATTTTGGAGCTCCTGGTGAATGGGGTTTATTGATCGAGAGTGGTCTTCTAAGTATTTGTTTGGCAAAAAGAAACATTCATTTTCTAAGTAAAACATTTATTTGTTGAATTTTATTTATTTTTTCAAATTTATATGCATTTTTCATTTAATGACCTTTTGATCATTACGAATATGAAATTGCAATTAATGACCTTATAGCACTGAGCGGACGAGAAGACGTTTACACAGGGATGTAAACAAAATAGAATGTGTGTATTGCAGATGTGTATGGATCCAGTAATTGCAGGCAAGTACAGTAAGCATCCACCTCCATTGTATCTGTGCCAAGTCTGCAGTGACTACGTAAACAGGTAAGGAATTCTATTGCTTCTTCATCTTGTGCCAATCCTGTTGGTACGTCATTGCGTCACACGTCTGCGTATCTGCTGCACGCCCAAAGTTTCGCTACTTCCGGCTCCAAAGCTGGCGTATGTTTGTGTGCAATTTTACCCCAAAACACCCGTTTCATTGTCCAAAAGCATTTCTTATGACAGAAACTATTAATTCTGAGAAGACCTTAGCCTTTGAAGAACTTGTGTAAAATCCATGTTTAATTCATAAACATTTCTTACATAAATCATTAAAAGCAAAACTAGCTCAATGCAACTCCTATGGGCTTCTGGTAATCAGTGGAGCCAGTTTGAGTGAAGTGGGCGTGGCTTACAGTGGAATTACGTCACACTTACGAACAGGATAAAACACAGTTCTTAAATCAGTTACCCAGAGAATTCTAAAAGCAGAAATACACATTGTAAGTCTTGCTTGTATTCAAACATTGGGATCCGTTAAAGCATTCATGCAAATCCAAGGTTTCCAAAACTTTTTGAATACGGGCAGCACTTGCACGATCTGTTAAGGATGTTTTTTTTTAGAACAATTTAACCAAATAATTTTGTCTGCAAAATTAAATGATTATCATCTTCATTTGGGAATGTTGCTGTATCATGACAAACTTTCAGGTATTTTCATGAATCAAGGAAGTTTAAGGAATATTATAAACCGGCATGTATGCCAGGTAACCATGATTAATAACAAACATATAGGGAACTGTTCCTCTATGCAATATGTAAAGAATTTAATCCTTGAGAATGTTGTTTTAAAAGTTGTCTTCATTTGTTGTTCATGTTTAGAGAAATATGTGACCCCAAGCCATTTCTGAATGTTCTTCAGCCGCAGGAAAATGTCGCAAAGATCTGCGAGAATAAGGTACAGGAATTTTTGTTTACACTTTCTGTAAGCCTGGAAAGATCAACCTGACTAAATTGTCTTACTTTAAAGATTTTTTTTAAATAGATTCAGTTTAGTATTCTATTGACCAAATTCACCAACAAGAAATCTTGGTTTTACCATTTTGGGAGTTGGATGCCATGTGTGTTGTTACTGTTCAGTTTTGTTTGTTTAAACCCACACCATGTCTTGACATCCACGGCACGGGACCCATAAGGTCAGTAGTGTAGTTTTCTAAGGATTGCATAAAATTGCTTTTGCATATTTTGGAGCTCCTAGTCAATGGAGTTTGTTGATCCAAGAGTGGTCTCCAAAGTAATCTTTTGGCAAAAAGAAACATTCATTTTCCACAACATTTTTGTGTGTGTGTGGATTTGATATTATTTTTTCAGAATGTATTTTTTCATTTAACGTCCTTTTTATCATTATGGATATGAAATTGCAATTATGAACCTTATAGCACTGAGACATGCATTGTGACTCCCAAAATGGCTGACCATGTGCAGACAATAGCTGTGTGTCACATCAGTGCTAGGAGAGTCCTTTGAATCTTGAGTATTTTTTGCTGCTCATTTCAGAATTGTTCTTCATCTGAAAAAGAAGCCCTGTTTACCTGCTACACTTCTGAGTGTACCGGCTTCAAGGGTAACCGACCGATCCGTTATTGTCAAAGCTGTAACAACTACATTCACACTGAGAGGAAGGATCATATCATTCAAGACTTCCCGGCTGATCCACTCTCATGTGATAAAGAGACGCAGAGTTACCTCTGTGAAGCAATCATAAGGTACAGTTAATATTCGGATCTAACATAGTGCACATATCCAAGTAGCTAGCTAGATCAAGGTGCTTTACAGCATTATAGACCTTTATCATGGTGCGACCATCTTGATTTTTCCAATCCGACTCGTTGTAACCAAATCGAGGCTGGAAGAAAAAACAGTCTGGTTCCTTTTTGTGCAATAACATTAGCATCCATTACTGTTACTGGATACAGGGAACATGACCAAGATGGTGGTAACATGATAAAGGTCTATTAAAAGGTTCATCGGGCATACTGGGACCATTCCACAAACTTTCTCTGCAACCCCAAGCTGCTTAAGTTTAGGGCAATGGGGTTAATCCAACACAGTACTGTCTCAGCCCTCTCGGGTTCCCATTTATACACCTGGATTAAGAAAAGCAATTATGGATCAGTACTTAGCTCAGGAACATAATGTCATGACCGGGAATTGAACCCACCTCCGACGATTCAGAAATCAGAGCTTGATAAAACCTTAAAGAAAGACTCTGAAGGGGTCGAGCATGAAGGCATTTGACAATTTGTTCTCTTTTGTTTTGATCATTTTGTCACCAGTCTCCTAAAAGAGGCTCACATTGGTGAGAAGGATCCACTTATGGCAGCAGCTGAGGCCGAGAACACCACGGACATGTTCAGCCAGCCCTCAGAGAATGAAGTAATCGACCTGGAGAGCATGGAGGGGGACTCTCGTCTGCTCAGCCGCTTTGGGTTGTGGCTGCTGATCGAGAAATGCAACCCAACGGACAGGACTGCTGACGAGGTGGTTGGTCGTCTGCTTAGCATGGTGTTCCAGTGGTTTGGATTTACTGCTACACTTACACAAGGTGAGACTTGACAATTTAATCACGGGTAACCGTTAACTTGTTTACTTTCCTTCATATAGATTTTGCATGTTTTTTTCCTGCAGACTTTATCCTGTCGGTAAGTCAATGTGTCACACGTATTCATATCTGCTGCACTCCCAAAGCTTCTTCTTAAAATGGCATACATTAGTGTGTAAATTTACCCCCAAAACGACAATTTCTTTGTTCAAAAGCATTTCTTATAACATATGCCTAAACTTTAAATTCTGAGAAGACCGTATAGTCTTTTGAAGAACGTATGTAAAAGGCAAGTCTAATTATGAAACTTTTCTGCATAAATCATCAAAGAAAAACTAGCTGAATGCAACTCCTATGGGCTTCTGGTAATCAGTGGAGCCAGTTTGAGTGAAGTGGGCGTGGCTTACAGTTGAATTACGTCACACTCACGAACAGGATATAGGATTAATTGAAGTGACTTCAGAAAATGATTGACATGGGCTTAGAATTTTCACTCTTGAGATGAAGGCTGAATCTGAACTGTCAGCTTTGACTATGGCTATGGTAAGATGGCTGCAACTACCTACTCTTCAACATTGCTGTTTGTTGCCATAGCTGCAGCCATAGCCACAGCCATAGCCAAAGATACTAGAAATAGTGAAAGACTTTGAATCAGAACTGATTAAACAATGCAGCCTCTGGACAGTCTAAACAAGTGGCCGCTTGCTGTTGTCAGACTGATGAGCTCAATTTGTTTGTACTCGTGTAAACATTACGCTAACAAAATGCATAAAATCAACCTTGAATTAATAATTGAACTCTGCATAACATTGTGTCATTGTTTTTCTTTTTCTCCTGTTACAGACAGCGTTGCTTTGGAAAGTCTTAAGGCAGATGTAAGTTAGGTTTACAATTTTATTAAAATGAAGCCTAATGTTTGCTGATCTCTCTGTGTGATACGAATGCAAACAAATGACGCCAGGTTTTTCTGGGCCAATGTAAGAAACAAAGTCTTGTTTGTGTGTGTGGGTAGGTATCCACATTCAAACCATGGACCTATAACAAAAGGGATAATAGGTCCACGGTTGCTATCACAAAGGAAATCATTGTGGTCCACGGTTGCTAACACAAATAGTTGAACAAAGGAGGGTCCACGATTGCTGGTGTTTACACACGTGTGTGTGTGGGGGTGGGGGTGGGGCATGAGTACTTTCTCAAATTTTGTGTAGGCCCTCCATTTTCAGTCGAAGCTACGAGCCTGTGATTGGCCATCATATAAAACGAACCGCCGCCACATTGCATATCAATATCTGTTGGAAATCCAACGGAAAATAAAGAAGCACATAGGCTTTTGGTTACAGAAGGATGAATGCTGTTGTCCTTGACGGACTCTGTGCGTGGACTGTGTGCGTGTGCGCCTGACAGACTCAATGTGTGTGTGTATCGTCCCAACAGACTGGGTGCTTGGACTTGGGTGTATGCAACTGTATCATCCTTTCCGTGTGTGGATAAATACCATCGGGCAAAGGGATGGCGCAAGACAGCTTTGATCACGGCTACCTCAACCACAAAATGACAGGTTGTTTGTCTTTGTTTATCCCTCAGTATGTCACTACTTGGTTGATAAGGATACTGAAGAGTCACTTCACTGTCTTTGTGTCCTGCTTGTTGCCGCAGCCTCCCGACTACGCCAAGGTCGGAGGTGACTAGTAAGTATACTGCACACAGATTTGTGCTATTTGTAAATCCTTTATAGCAGAAAGTGTGTGGAAAAAAAGCCAGGTTAACCTTCATGTCAAAGGATGTGTGCCGTACAACCTTGTCAAAGTAAAAGTTTGTAATTATGAAATATTGAATCACCTGAAAATAATACCTGTTACTATCCTCTTTATATGTTAAAAAAAACATGCTTTCCAGGAACCCCCACAAAAGCGGGACGTTATTAAGGCAAATGAGAAGTAACATTTTCCAGCAAACTGTTCTTCCTTTTGTTCAGCTCTTACCAAAACACAGATCTCCGTTATTGTTGTCTTGTGTTATACTTGCCTTTGCGTTGAGGTGTCACCAATCTGTATTCATTGTTTGTCTGACCACAGTGACAGTTTGTGCAGCAGGATAACAGAGCTTCTCGGGGGGTTAAGGAAAGTCTTCAGTCTAACTCCATACAACTCGGTCACATTTGAGGTAAGCAGATTTTAGCTGTCCATATTCGACCCTTGGCTGCAGTGTTGGCCACTTTTCAATGATTCTTTTCTCAAACAGAAGATCTCAGAAGATTTCTCAGAATTGTTCCTGTTTTCAGGATTTTCTCCAAACCTTTTTGAGCCTTTAGACTTTCTTGAAAGAAGTAACGCAGTCACCAAAGGGAGAAAGAAATAGTCCACATTGTGTCTACTCGGCTACTGGGCTAGGTGTAAAGATGATTAGCATCATTTAATTTCATTTAATTTATTCTGGTTGTGAAGCCAAGGACTCTCAGAAAAGCAAACTTAATCACTGTACTAGCCAAGAACTCAAGGGAGAGAAGACAAGGAAGTTTTAGTTTTAGATGTGGGAGGAAAACCCCAGAGAACTATTCCAGGGAAAACCCCGCAGTCGGGTAGGGACTGAAAACCCTATCCACATAGTGCCCCCCCCCCCCCGGCAAGATTCGAACCAGGGTTCTAGAGGTGGAAGGTGAGGAAAGATACCTCTACACCAACCTGACCACCCAACCTGGCCTCTCAAATTATCTTGTTATTATCACCTTCAAACTAATTACCTCTTTACTCGTGTTTTGTTTTGTACTGTTTATTAAGATTTCACTGATGTGATTATTGCCCTGGGGACACAGAGTTATGTAGTTGAAGTTTGCCCTACTTCGATGTTTGATAAACAATAAATATTGCGATTTCTTCTTGTTTTGTGTTTTGTAAGATTACTTTACTATTTGAACTTCATTTGTATCTTAAAGCACATGGACGACATTAGTAGTTGTCAAAGACCAGTATCCACACTATACGTGACCCAACATAGACATGAAATAACAAACCTGTGAAAATTTATGCTCAGTCGGTCATGGGAGTCACAAGAAAATAGTGAAAAAAAATGTCTTATGTTTTCACTGTTTTCAAAATGTTGTTTTGGACAAATTACTTAACTCATTTCTCAAAAACTAGCATTTTAAGCAAAACTATTTCAAGGGAAGTTTTCCAACATGACCATCTTTATACCATGTAAGTGAAGTGCAAATCTGTGAACATTTATGTTTTCAATCTAATACCAATGTTGTGCACACCCCCTTCGAATCTGTTTTTGTTTTGTTTTTATTTGAAATGGTTTATTCACAATTAAAAATGTTTTCGCGGCCAGAGGCCGAATTAAAACATTAGTTATATACATATATTTTCAATCTCACCAATGTTCTGTACACCTTTCAAGGTATGGGATTATATTATGCCGCATTGGATGGAGTGCATATGCAATGACATACCAGATGAAGAGATACCCCAGCTTCAAGACGTCTTGTGTAGACTCTTTGATGTTGATATGAGCCCCTTGCCCTTCTCCACTGAGAAGCTCTTCAATTTTGTCGCTTGTCGGTTCCGAGGAATGGCTGCCAACGACCAGGAGAAAGCCCTCTTGTGGCTTCAGGTAAAGAAATAAAAACTCTGTACTTTGTTCATGTAACATTTGAAGATTATTCAGTGTTGCCCACGATATTGCATTTGGGATCAAATGACGTGCCGTGGCCAAGCATGCCAAGTGCAAATCCCGGTCATGACACCTGTGTCCTTAAGCAAGACACTTGACTATAGTTGCTTCTCTTCGCCCAGGAGTAAATGGGTACCTGTGAGGGCAGAGATGGGTCTTGTGATTTATTTAGCCTTGGTTCGCTACATATTTGGCAGCACAGGATGTATACTCCACAGGGAGCTGAGATGGTTTATGGAATGAAATAAATGGCCCGGTGAACAGGGTAATAATGTTCATGCACCATGTGTGTCAAAATTGACGGATATCAGCGCTATATAAATGTCCATTATTATTATTACTATTATTATTATTTTGACTTTTAATAATCTTCCGTCTTCCTGTATAATCCTTACCAATCCTGTATAATCCTTACCAATCCTGTATAACCCTTAACGATCCTGCATAATCCTTACCAATCCTGCATAATCCTTACCAATCCTGTATAATCCTTACCAATCCTGTATAGTCCTTACCAATCCTGTATAATCCTTACCAATCCTGCATAATCCTTACCAATCCTGCATAATCCTTACCAATCCTGTATAGTCCTTACCAATCCTGTATAATCCTTACCAATCCTGCATAATCCTTACCAATCCTGTATAATCCCTACCAATCCTTACCAATCCTGTGTAATCCTTACCAATCCTGTATAATCCTTACCAATCCTGTATAATCCTTGCCAATCCTGTATAATCCCTACCAATCCTTACCAATCCTGTGTAATCCTTACCAATCCTGTGTAATCCTTACCAATCCTGTATAATCCTTACCAATCCTGTATAATCCTTGCCAATCCTGTATAATCCTTACCAATCCTGTATAATCCTTACCAATCCTGCATAATCCTTACCAATCCTGCATAATCCTTACCAATCCTGTATAATCCTTACCAATCCTGTATAGTCCTTACCAATCCTGTATAATCCTTACCAATCCTGTATAATCCTTACCAATCCTGCATAATCCTTGCCAATCCTGTATAATCCCTACCAATCCTTACCAATCCTGTGTAATCCTTACCAATCCTGTGTAATCCTTACCAATCCTGTATAATCCTTACCAATCCTGTATAATCCTTGCCAATCCTGTATAATCCTTACCAATCCTGTATAATCCTTACCAATCCTGCATAATCCTTACCAATCCTGCATAATCCTTACCAATCCTGTATAATCCTTACCAATCCTGTATAGTCCTTACCAATCCTGTATAATCCTTACCAATCCTGTATAATCCTTACCAATCCTGCATAATCCTTACCAATCCTGTATAATCCCTACCAATCCTTACCAATCCTGTGTAATCCTTACCAATCCTGTATAATCCTTACCAATCCTTACCAATCCTTACCAATCCTGTGTAGTCCTTACCAATCCTGTATAATCCCTACCAATCGTGTATAATCCTTTAATTACAAATTCCAAACTAAATGTTACTCCTTTCACTCCTAGATCCTGACAGAGACAGATATTGTCATCCCTCTGAAGTTACTGCTAAGCATATTCAGTGACGGCCTCACCTCCATGTCTAAGATCCAAATCGCTAAGCAGCGTAAAGACCAACACCAGAAAGCCAACCTACCCTCACCAATCCCTCCCATTATCAACAACAACAACATCCAACGACCCTCGGAGGAGGTATTGGTCGAGCCACCGACAGTACCTCCCCCTTCACCTCCCATTGAGTTACCCTGCATGCCCCCACCACCCCCTGTTACCCTCCCTCCGGGAGGTCTGCCAGAGGAAGGTGGGGTCATCGGTGGCGTGATTGGGATCATGGGTGAGGTGGGAGGTGTTCCTGTTGAGCTGCCATATGTGATGATAGATCCGTCCCCGGATGATGGGCCGATCCAGGAGCAAGATGAGGAACAAATCTTGAGATGCTTTGTCCTTATGTTAGATATGCTCGTTATCCAGGTATGATGAAATCTAAGTTTGTTCTATTGTCCGTCAATTTTAATTTGGGGTTGAACAATGAAAACTTAACCAGAGTGCGGAATTTTGAACCAACGACCTCCGGATTAACAAGCCGTTGTCCCAGGGAAATCTGTCCCCCGGGAGATTCTGTCCCCATACGGGAAATTAACGTGGGTTGGAGGAGGATGATTCAAAAGAGGGTGCTATCAAAAGCAGTTTGTACACAGTTCGCCGTATGGGGGGTCAGAATCTCCGGGGGGACAGAATCTCCTGCCACACCGGCGCTCTACCAACTGAGCTCCAGCATGTTAATCCGGAGGTGGATGGTTCAAATCCCTCTCTAGTAAATTTGTTCTTTGTTCAACCCCAAATTATTTAAAATTTGCCCTGTCGGTTTCCCTTGTGGTTTATAACTTGATGTCTGTCGATTTTGTTTATTTTGTATTTTCTACATGTCTCATTTCATAATTCCTATTTCCCTTCATGTTTATAAAACTTTACCATACAGATTGAAACATTGCCTCATAAAAAGTGGATTCAGCTGACATGCTGCAATTGACCATGGAAGTCTCATGCGCATTCAAACTATTTTGAGGAGAACCTCAGTGCAATTACTCCAAAGTGTCAAGGAAACGAAATCGCCAGACTACTTGGCTATGAAACGCCACATTTTTATCATCTTCATCGGGCACAGCGTTCGAATGCCCTGGAGACTTGCACGGTCTTTTGATACCATTATCATAATATTTGAAGAAGTCAGACTTCTAAATATTTTAAACTAGTTGTTAACTTCAATCTTCTAGTGAGCATGCCTTTAACCAGTATGCAGGCCCAGGGGCGGCGCCAGGGTATTTGTATAAAGGGGGGGGAAGCATGGAGTCTTAGCACTTACAGCGTGGGGTCTAGGAGCCCGCCTAAGGGCCCCTGTTGGGGTCCAGGGGCGAAGCCCTTGGCGGGGGGTTGGGCCGATCCCCCTGAAGCTTTTTCGTTTTAGCATGTCTGAATGGCCTAGAAAATCTCTCCTTGCTATAAATATTTACATAACTTTGTTATTAAACTTAAACTTGGTTCAGTTACCGGAAGCTGTTGGATTTTGGCATAATTATTGTAAGACCAGGGAGGACTCTCCATCTATATTAAATATGCCGAAATTATACAAGTTTTGATATCATAATGTGCACTTTCAAAGAAATCTTGAAACTTCATGGTGTTAATTAAAGGTATTATACAGGATTGGTAGAGCTGACAAAATAGTTGCAGACAGTGTTCATGTTTTGTGTGATCAACCATATGCATGAAATAACAAACCTGTGAAAATTTGGGCTTAATCCGTTGTGTGAGTCAGGAGTGAAAAATCATGCCAAAATTTCAGCATGTAAACGCATTATAACAACCAAAATCAGCTGTTGCATTTTTTAAAGGTTTTCAGATACAATTTTCTCGAATATGACTTCATTTCAGAGGGAAATATTTTACAGAAAAAATGGTTCTAGTATGAACTTCTTAATCAGTAAGCTTTCAGACTATAATTAACCAATGATATTTCGTATCTTTACCAATCCTGTAAAATACTTTAAATTGACAGAGATTTCTAAAATAATGGACACTCATCATAAATGTTCGGGTATTATTATACCCGTAGGTTTTTTTCTTTGTATCACTGCTGTTGACATTTTGGTTTCCCTGTCCCCTAGAATCAATGCATGATTTGGTGTGGTGCTGGTAGTTTGTCACCCTGTCATGTAGACAGTGTGTTACCCTGTGTAAGAGCATGTACATGTACGTGTGTGCACGATACCAGGTACCTTCAATGTAACGTGTTGGTGTCTCTTGTAGCAAGGTTAGTAGTATACAGTTTGGTGTAGACCTTATGCATTGACGTCATCCAGCCGCCATCTTAAAGGTCAACCAATGATGGAACAATGGAAATGCGCATCTATTTTCGCATGGCACACTAGGATGGGCCAATGAACAAACTCCTTTTGACCTCTGGGCGAGGGCGCCCTACTCAAATGACGTCATGTGCATAAGGTCTATTGCATGAAGTTTTTCGAGGCCTTGTTTTTTTAGGGGTGATAGCAACTCTCTTGGTAAAGGGCACTGTATTGAGGAAATAGTTCAATTCTTAATGTAAGTTACATGATGTTCACCTTTCACAATACTCTAGGCTGTTTCTGAATAAGTGGCTGCAGCTAGGGCTTGAGTCACGTCATGGTTCTCTCCATGCAATCTAGTGTAGTGGGCTTACACTCACAAATTGCGTGACGTATGTTGGGGGGGGGGGCTTCAGATCAAATTCACAAAAGTCGTAAAGATAAAACCATTTAGAATGCCCCAGATTGCACAGTAGGGCTTTTAAAGCAGAGATAAACACCAATTAAAAAACATTCCGAGTACCTTGTTTAAATTCAGCGTTCTTTAGGACAAACTTGACAAAATTTGGGTCCAGCATGCTCCACAGTTTTGAAAAATCCCATGACCTTCGCCATTCCAGAGCAGATGACATACCACTAGACCACCAAGCTTGCCCGGTACCTAGAGGCTAGTTTGAATCCTATATATTAACAGTGGGTACCGGCAATGATAAACTTAACAAACTTTCTCTCCAGTGTGAGCTTCAGTTCCTGCCATTCCATCAGGGTATGGAGAACAGCCAATCCAAAGACTTTGTCTCCCTGCTGACCCAGATGCTCTCCATGACGTGGTTGGAGGCTCACAAATGCACCAACCCAAGGTCGGGTAAATTCCAACCCCAGCAGCAGCAACCTAAGACCATCGGCCCTTGCTCGACGTGTGAACTGTGGGGAGTCTTCTTCCAGCTCTCCCTCAGGATTCTGGAGCATATCTCCCCTGTCAGCGAGACCAAAGTCTGTGATATGCCCGAGGTAAGCACAGAATAGACTGTAAGGCAGCTCTATGAAATTGGGCCCAGACTTGTAAACTCAGAATTAAACCAAAATACTTGAAGGTATCGTATACGTTTGGTAATGACTCAAAACAAATATGAGCATAAAAACTTACTTGGTAACAAGCAACGGAGAGCTGTTGATAGTATAAAACATTTTAGGAAACGACTCCCTCTGAAGTAACGTAGTTTTTGAGAAAGAGGTAATTTATCACTAAAATAATAAAAACTTCTTGCAAGAAGTTCTTATTCCTATCTGAAAGCACCCAAATTTGTACAACAAAGGTGTTCTTTCTTTCATCATTTTCTTGCAACTTCGATGACCAATTGAGCCCAAATTTTCACAGGCTTGTTATTTTATGCATATGTTGGGATATACCAAGTGAGAACACTGGTCTTTGAAAATTTCCAAACGTGTTCAGTGCCTTTAAGTAAATCTTACCACTATCCTAAACTATTCCTCAGCCTTGTTCTATTGAATTTATTTGATTTTTCTCAGGTGTCAGAGTATCAGTTTGAGAAGTTTCTGGAGGATGGGCTTGCCAAGGCCAAAGCTCTTAACAATGACGTGAAGGGCAAGAAGAACCGAATGGCAGAGAGGGGTTCCACTAAGCAAAAACGATTCACGAAGGTCAGTTACTTTCCTTCTTCATTGTCGAGTCAAGTCCCTCAAAGTTTTTTCTCGGTGAATCTTTCCACCACATTGTTTCATTGTGGAGTGTCATGGCCGTGTGGTCTGGCGCATCGGACTCGGTTTCTGGTGTTGTCAAAGGTTATGGTACTTGTGTCCTTGAACAAGACACTTGACTATTATTGCTTCGAGCTTCGGATGGGGCATGAAGCCGTGGGTCCTGTGTGTTGTGTAGTGCATGTAAATGAATCCAGTACACTTTTCATTAAGAGAAGGGATTTTCCCTGGTGTTTCTGGCAGTGCCTGCAGATGGTGCCACATCACCTTGTAAACCCTTACAAGGTGCTACCTTTCAAAGGAATAGATCTTGTACTTTAAATGGTAGCTCTGCATACCTTGCAGGAAAAAATACTGAGCGATTTCAGACGCTATGTAAGTGGAAATTATAGTTCAAACATAGCTCTGCATACCCCTCACCAAAATGATTAAGACACCAGTAGATAAAGCATTATATAAGAACTGAGTATTCAATTATTATTGTTGTTGAAGATGACTTTGATCATAATGATCAATAAAAATCAGTTACTGAAGAATGTTTTTCTTTTCTGACAAAGTATTCTGATGTGTATCTAGATGGTATTTTTTTTTAACAGTGCAAAAACATGCAGAGCCAAGAGGTATTGCCATTAAATTTGTGTGAGTTAATACTTTGTTGATTTGTCAGACTAAAGATCCTGGTAAAGGATTTCTGAGTGCAACTGAGATGAAACCAGTGGAGGTGTTCACTGCAGAGACAGTCAAGCTCCCATCGGCCAAGGACCTGAAAGCCGAGAAGGAAAAGGCTGTCAAGAAAGCAGCAGCTGCTGGTAAGGATGATGAAAAGATGTAACTTGCTCCTATAGTTGGAGGGACCGAAGGGATGGGAAGACTTGCGTGTTGTGGCTGAGTTGTCAAGCACACTGGACTCGGCCTCTAGTGTTTCTGAACGGCGGGGTGTGGGTTCGAGTCCCGGTCTTGACACTTGTGTTCTTAAGCAAGACACTTGGCCGTTATTGCTTCGCCCTTCGGATGGGATGTAAAGCCGTTGGTCCCATGTTTTGTGTAATACACTACAAAAACCCACTTACACTTAACTCTAAGAGAAGGGGTTTGCCCTGTTGTTTCTGGCAGTGGCTGCTGAATGCACCACAGCACCTTGTAAACCTTTACAGGGTGTTACATGAATGGGTCTCATAATTCAAAAACTTCAAAAACCTGTTTGGAAATAACTATTGATTAATGCTTTGAGACGCCTGTAGATAAAGCGCTATATAAAAACTAGTTATTATTATTAAGGGGATCTAGGGAATCGGAGGGGGAATGTAGTAGAAATAACCAGCGCCTAATTTTATAGAGCTGCTTCTTCTTTCATATACTGAAAACTGGAGCTTGGTTTTGGAGATGGTAACTTTTTGTACAATATTTTGAACGCCTTTCTGTAAGGCATTAATTCCTTATTTACTCTCTTCATAGATAAGAGCGCTAAGGGCAAGAAGGATGGGGAGAATGGAACCCAGAAGGAAGCTCGCTTCAAGGTTGAAGAACTCCCCAAGGCCATCCAACTCCTCTTCATGCTACTCAAGGTAGGATCTTAGTCTCATTGCAGACGAATCTTCAACCTGAATGTGAAAAGGACCTATTGATGCTTGTTTGTCTGATGCAAATAGAAGTAGGGTTTTAAATGATAACCAGGAGGGGGGAGCTCTGGAGATCGTCATCATCTTCCTGTACTGTGTAGAAACCTCCTCCGGAGTATACTCTCACATTGGTTGAGGTGCAAACAAAGCAGGTGCAGA
Source organism: Plazaster borealis (assembly GCA_021014325.1). Classification (NCBI taxonomy): domain Eukaryota; kingdom Metazoa; phylum Echinodermata; class Asteroidea; order Forcipulatida; family Labidiasteridae; genus Plazaster; species Plazaster borealis. The sequence continues at coordinate 19,330,303 of CM037472.1, forward strand.
CAAAGCTTAAGACATACAAAAAGTGATATATATGTGCAAGTAAAAGCAGTTATTTAGCATTTTGTGTGGGGATGGGTGATTAGCTGAAGGTGACACTGCTTAGTCTGTTCATGAAGACATTCCAGGGTTGGTGACTCGACAACTTGCAAGGAGGTTCATGTTGTTTCCTCTGGTGGATGAGTTGGCTGGATGTACTTGCCTAATGTGGTGTGTCGTGGCCGAGCGGTTAAGATCACCGGACTGGAGCTCTGGTGTTTCTGATCAGCAGAGTGTGGGTTCGAGTCCCGGTCATGACACTTGTGTCCTTGAGCAAAGCTATTTATCATAATTGCTTCTCTCCACTCAGGAGTACAAATGGGTACCGGCGAGAGCTGGGGAGTAACCTGCGATGGACTGGCATCCTGTCCAGGGGGAATAGAAATATTCTCGGTCGTTTAATGCCAAAGAAACCGGGTATAAACACCGGCCTGCTGAGCCATATTGCCCTCGGGACAGACTTTACTTTACTTACTCGCCTAACAGAAACAGGTTACCTGCCAAAATGTAGTTCACAGTGTTGCCAATGGTGCCCTGCTTTGTTTTGTTTTTCGCAGAGAAATTTGGTTTGCTGAACAGTTTTATCAAAATTAGGTTCCTAGAGTGAAAGCAGGCTAACCTGGGCGCAATTCCATAAAGCTGCTTAAGCAGAAAACATTTTCTGCTGAGCAGAAAAGAGCAGGATACCAGTCACAAATGGTACATGTGACATGGTAGTTTGGCTGGTAACCTTATTCGGGTAAGCATAATTCTCTTGTGCTAAGCTACTTTTTGTGCTTAAGCAGCTCTATGAAATTGGGCCCTGCTTACCACAGAATTTGGGGCTTATGGCACCCTGTAAAGCGCTTATTTCTGTGGAATGTGGGTGCAGAATTCCTCTTTTAGCCGTGCCATAAAATGGGGCTTTGGTAAATCCATTATTCCCAAAAGTATGTGCATTCTCAGAAGAACTTTGTAAGCTCTGGAGAACTACTTGACCATTTGCTCCCCCAAGCACCCCAAAATCTTCCATCAAACTAAACCTGCATTGAGTCAATGGTGTTCATCTTCAGAGGGTCTTTTAGCAAAGCCAGTGGCGCAACCAGAGGGGGTCAGGGTAGGGACTTCCCCCCCACCAAATTATGTCTTTGCCCCCGCTTTCCCCCCAAATGAAAGTGTTTGGTTATACCACTGAGCAAACCTTTTACGATAACAAAATTAATGTATGATTTTTCTGTGGACTCTTCAGGATGTCCCGAGACACAACGACCCGGAAGTGCTGCTCAATTTATTCTATTGCATCAAGATATTATGTCTGAATGCCGAGTGTCTCCGACAAGCAGCCAAGGACCACGATGCGTTCTTGAAATACGCTCAGAACCATTTACTTATTCCCAAGTATGTATAACAAAATATGATCAGAACCATTTACTTATTCCTAAGTATGTATAACAAAATATGCTCAGAACCATTTACTTATTCCTAAGTATGTATAACAAAATATGACCAGAACCATTTACTTATTCCCAAGTATGTATAACAAAATATGCTCAGAACCATTTACTTATTCCTAAGCATACATAACAAAATATGATCAGAACCATTTACTTATTCCAAAGTATGTATAACAAAATATGACCAGAACCATTTATTTATTCCTAGGTATGCATAACAAAATATGCTCAGAACCATTTACTTATTCCTAAGTACATGTATGTATAAAACCCTGCAATAGACTCTGCGTATTTGAACTTCCGGGACCAAGTTGGTCCCAGCCATATTGAGTTTTACGTGCACCGATTCTGTTCCTTCAAATTCTTTAGTTTAATGGCTATAGAAACTGTATCATGTTGTTGGAATGTAAAATTTAGCCATGAAACATATATGAAAGTAAAATATATTTAACAAATCAACAAAGACAATGAGATAATAAGACTTGACCTCCCTTTCTGGTTACTTTTAAACAATTACACATTTTGCAGAGCCATGAAATTGGGCTCTGATCTCAATTGTTTCCTTGAATCAACCGAACTTTGTTCGGTTGGTGTATGAATGATAAAATCACATCTGCTTTTTTTTATGAACTCTTTCACAAGTTTCTGGAACCTACTTGAGGGTGAACTGAGCTGTGTCAATGAAATTATGGTTCCCCTGGCCCTGCATAGCCTGGCACTACCCCATGGCTCCGATGTCATGTGGAATCTACTACAGAGAGATGTAGACAATGGAGACTGGAAAGCACGCTTTAAAGCTGGTAAGGTGCCAAGGCTAATTTTCACAGGAAATTTGTAGGAAACGATCACAAACAGTTGTTTATGCTAGTTGGACCTTTTCCGTTTTCAACTTTCTTTTAGCAGCTGTATAAAATCAAAGAACTTACCTCCAATGGCCAAATGTTTAGCTGCTGATGACAAAGCAGATTGAACTTCTTTGCAGTCAAATTTTCCATGTAGTTTCTGCTGCTTTACATGCATTACTGACTTCAAATTGTGTACATTTAAACTTAAACTTATTCTTGAAATTATGTCACTGCAAAATTTGACTCTAAGGCCATGTCAGAATTGGCGGCTACGGCTACAGGTACGGTTGGATCATAGCGTCAACGTGCATTGAAATATCGGACATCCATTGCAACACCCTTAGCAACAGTTGCAGCTGTAGCTGCCAATCCGAACCTGGGCCCCATTTCATAGAGCTGCTTAAGCAGAAAACATTCCTTAATTATTGTCTGCTAAGCAGAAATGAGCAGGATACCAGTCACAAATTGTACATGTGACATGGAAGTTTGGCTGGTAACCTTATTCTGGTAAGCATATTTTTGTCGTGCTTAGCTACTTTTTGTGCTTTACCAGCCCTATGACATTGGGCCCTGGTCTAAGTCTGCCTGTATGTTGGAACAGGTTTCTGCAACTTTTTCTTGTTTTACATCCACAGTTGAGCGTGTCACAGCTCTGTTACGATTTGTGGAAAAGAAGTCGCTCGGTAACAACTCAGTGATCATGTGTTCCCTAGCCTGTGCTTTTAGCTCTCTCATTACATCGACTGAAGACATCTGCCCCGCTGTCTCATCAAGGGCTATCATTATGCTGGAAACCATACCCAAGAAAGCCCTCAAGGTTTGTGCTGGGGAAAAGTATTGATGGCCCGAAACCTAAATGGATCTTGGGAATGTATGAATCTTTAAAGGTATCGTACACGTTTGGTAATGACTCAAAACAAATATTAGCATAAAAACTTACTTGGTAACAAGCAACGAAGAGCTGTTGGTAGTATAAAACATTGTAGGAAACGACTCCCTCGGAAGTAACGTAGTTTTTGGGAAAGAGGTAATTTCTCACTAAAATAATAAAAACTTCTTGCAAGAAGTTTTTATTCCTATCTGAAAGCACACAAATTTGTACAACAAGGGTGATTTTCTTTCATCATTTTCTTGCAACTTCGATGTCCAATTAAGCCCAAATTTTCACAGGCTTGTTATTTTATGCATATGTTGGGATACACCAAGTGGGAACACTGGTCTTTGACAATTTCCTAATGTGTTCAGTGCCTTTAAACAAGGAAGTTTTTTTATGAAAAACATTAACTGTGGTTTGTTCAGTGTCCTCAAAACTACTTAGCATTTTGATGAGTATAATAAAACCATCATTTTCTGATGGGGAACCTTGATCATCGTTGTCACAGGTTCTCGTGGGCTGTCTTGAATTCCAATGGGACTGCGTTGTAGAGGATCGCGTGATGATCTTAGACAACCTGTACAAGCTGCAGCATTTCCTTCCTGATACCATGGTGTTGTCCTGGGAGTTCTTCATGAACAGACTCGATACCTTGGCTCTTGAGGCTCAGGTGGAGATGGAACACAACAAGGAGTTTCCTTTCCCAATCGGTGAGTCTCTCAATAAAGGGAATTGGTATTAACATCCTGGGCCCAATTTATAAATATGTTTTTTTATGCAGAAAAGGCTGTTTAATAGATGTTAAATTTGCATCGGGAATAAAGAATATTATTTGTGTTTCACCCATACACCGATGTGTGTAAAGCACTGTATAATTTCCCGAGTCCTATGAACAAAACCATAGGCATATTACTCGGTTGCCATTCTAAAGCAGATGTCTTACCACTTGACCACCGAGATTGTAGGGTAGCTAGAGGCATTTCGAATTCTATATTTTAGTAGTGGGTACCGCAACAGAAAATACTGCTTCGCAAATTTCTTTGCTAAGTGAAAAATTTGTTGGGAGCCAGTGGCAACAATCTAAACATTATTAAATTTTGGCTGGTAACCTGTTTTAGTTAGGCAAGATTTTTCTGTGCTTAGCAAATTTTGTGCTTACAGGTTTTATGAAATTGATCCCTGTTGGTAAGTTATTGCGTCACATTCATGCGTATCTGCTGCAAGTTTTCGCTACTTCCAGTTCCAAAGCTGGCATACGTTTGTGTGTAATTTAACCACAAGTCGCCAATTTCACAGTTTAAAAGCATTTCTTATGTAAAAAACTTTTAATTCTTAGTCTTTGAAGAGTGTATGTAAGAGATAAGTTAAACAGATTAATCCTTTCTTTCATTGAACCTTGAGAAACAATTTAGCATTTTTAAAATTCATGTTACGGAAAGATTTCCACGGAGAAATCACTCACCATTTAAACTCCCTGGTTAATTTGAGCAGGTCGGATAGAACCGTGCCGTGATTTAAGCAAACAAGCAAGCACAGGTAGTGCAGTTCATATTTCTGGTAAAAAAGCATGTGAAATATTTTGAGAAACTTTACACTTGTGAGAGCGGGTCTGGAATTGCAAACAGAAAAGGTAAACATAGCAGTACTTCGAAAAGCCAGCCAAAAACCTCTGAAATCTGGAGCTTTATTCAATATAAAAAACAAATTCTGGTGGAATTTTTGTGTGAAAATGGGATTCACAGGATTTAGCATTGGTAAAAAATACACACTTTTCTACAATTTTAAGGGGAAAGTCTCTTAAAATCTTCATTTACATTTCACGGTCCGTGCTGACTGTTAAAATTACCATCTTTGAGTGCCATGACTGGGGTACAAATGTTCCAAAGACTTCAGCATAAATTGCTCTTTCTTTGGGATAGTGGCTTTGCAGATGCAAGCCCTAAATTCCAGGCCTGCTTGCTTTCTTTTTGCTCTCTTTTTATTATTTTTTTCTGGTATTTGGAATCCGGCATATAATCTCTATCTTAAATGATATTTTGTAATAATTGTAATGCTACTGTTTTTATTGATCTCTTGATAACAGTTGGTAATTGTCTTCTTTATTTTTTTTAAATTAAATTCATTTGAGTTTGAATTTGAAAGACTGGCATTTAATGACATTTGATTGGTATTGTGATACTGCTTTTAAGGTTCTCTATCTGGAACGACATTCTTATTGATAGTTTGCTATTTTCAACTTCGTCTTCGGTCATTTTGATCTTTTTTTTTCAATGTTGTGAATTTTAATGTCACTTTTGAACTGTACATTTATTGTGCTATCACTACTGTTACTATAAACTTTGTTTCCTCTTGTCTACAAGATTTCTGAAGTCTGTTTTGTCACATTTTTATTGACACTTTGCAATCGTTTTATTCGTCCATGCCTCTTTTCTTTTCCTATTTTTTATTCACAGGTTGCACCGCTTTTCTGTGTTTTTGGTGGCTGTGTTTTATTGTATGTCTTTTAAAAGAACTTTTTACTAAATTTTTTTGTTTTGCTTTAGGTGTAAACTTTTTTGTTTACATTATCAGGAAAAACATGGTTAAATGGACATGACAAATCAATTTTTGAACCTTTGAATCTTGAATCTTGATTTGAAATTCATTTCTAGATCTGAGTCGTTCACAAGCTGGCGTGGTGGATCGTATGGACACTTTCCTGAACAAGCAGACGAGAGCTCGCGTCGCCAGGTCGCAGTCCGAGATGAACAGCTCTCTCAAACCACGCCGCCTCTCCTCATTCACCCTCAAGAATGAATTCAAAAAACGCAGCATGTCTTCCCCTCCAGCTTCATCCGGTGGATTTAGCAGAGTTCAATTCGGGGCCGGTGAGTGCCTTTTGATAAAAGCCGTTTACTAGGAAGTTGTTGCTTGAAAAGTTCATTTGCCATGTCAAAAACAAAAGCAGCTTGTCTTTTTATCAGCCCGTTTTCAAATTACGTATTCTTATGTCATGGACAGCGAATGTTGTGTTATGTTCCTCACTCATAGTCACTTGTGCATTTTAACCCTCAAAGCACTGAGAATACAATTTGTTTTGTAACTGGTCAAAAACCAAGAGCAAAACAAAAATATTATGTTCATATTTCCTAATTCAAAATGTACATCATTCCAATGCCCAATCTCACAGTGCTACTTACCATAGACAGAGCTGCCAACTCTCCCTGATTCTGCAGGAAGTTCCCTCTAAACAAACCGAACTTTCCATGTTCTGGTAAACACATTTGAAAATCTCCCTGATTGTGGAAACCTTTTCCCTAGTATGTTGAATGTAATTCTAAATATCTCCCTGATTGCTGTACAGAATCTCCATGATTGCAAGATGAAAATGTTGGAAGCTCTGCACAGAGTTCTGTGCTTACAGGGTCCTGTACAGTACATGATTCTATCTTGCCACAAGCACAGAATTCCGCAGTAAGCAGTGCCATGAATTTGGGCCCAGATAAGCTCAGTTGTTCTAGTGTTTCAATAATGTGGAACTTTATCAGCAAAGTGTGGGTTTGAGTCCTGGTCAGCCGTTGTTATTGTGTCCTTGAGCAAGATACTTTACCATAATTGCCTTGTCATTCGGATGGGACATTAAGCCGTTGTTTACTTTTTGGGGGGGGAGATATCTCCTAACATCACAAGGCCGGACGGCCACTTCAAGGTGAGGGCTACACTTAACTGATATGGGCTGTCGACCAAATCAACTGTCACCAGGGGCACGTTGCCTCCTACTCCTAGGGCTGAAACAGGGTTACCCCCTTCACAGTCCGTAAGGATGTAGGCATGGGTATCATTCACTAGGAGCCTGGCTGGTAGAGCAGAATGCACGACCTTCCCAACTTTTTATGAAGCAATTATGGTTAAGTACCTTGCTCAAGGGCACAAGTGTCATGGCCGGGATTCAAACCCACACTCCGCTGCCTGCAGCACCAAAGCTTGGGTTCGACAAACCAGACCGCCCGGCCACGCCACGCCACAGTGGTCCCATGTACTAGGCTTGGTAGCGCAAGGAACCAGAACACTTATCATGGAAGAGTAGGGGTTAACCCCTGTGCTTCTGGTTCACATATCAAGCACCCTTGTTTACAGGTTTCCTCAGGCTTGTGAGCTACAGTGATTAAGTTCACTTATGAGGCATCCTTGGTTTCATTACCAGAAATAAATAATAATAATAATAACTGGAGTGGATGATCGATGTAGGACAAAGCTAAAATAGGTTTGTATGCTGATGAGACAGTGATAGTATATATTTCTCTTTGCCACCAGCCATGCGATCAACCTATAGTAGACTGTTAGAGAGTACAGACTATGCTGCTGAAACAGCCGGACCTATTGCAGAATCATTCTTTGAAGGTAAAAATGGTTGACATTGCTTTTAGGGTGTCATTGTTTACACATTGTTCCTCATATGACAGTGATGATCTGCAAAATTTGTTATCCAATTCAAATTTTATGTTCCCAAAGCTTTATATTTGTTTGTCTGGAATTTAAACAAGTGTTTTCAAAAGACAAGTTAGTTGAAAATGATTGATCTTGTTTTCTGAAACCCCCAATTAAAGGGGCACTATCATCATGATTAAAGCAGGACTGTGGCTGCACATGGAATTATGAGTTCTCACCCAGTTACTGCACACATGCGCCCTTCCTATGTATCATATATATGGAGGGAGTGCGCGTGCATGCAGTAACGAGGTGAGATTTCATAACTTCATGTACAACCACAGGCCTGCTTTGATCATGACGACAGTGCCCCTATATAAAGATAATGTCAGATGATTATTTATTTACTTTTGTGTGATGCAGAAATGATTTAATGGAAATAAAGCTGAACTGAACTTCATCTTCAATAAAACTACAATGCTACGATTATTTTAATGCTTATGTCAACAAAAGTCCATATAACATCAAATACAGTCAGCCAGAACGACATTTTAATATCCCAAACACACTTAATCTTGTCTTGAGATCACTCTGAGATTGTTTCTTTGTGTTTTTCGGGGGTGCTTTCTTTTCAGACGGTCATCTACAGACAGTTCAAGAAGAGCAGGCGCCAGACATGAGTTCAGTGGATCTATCTAGTCTGGATAAAGAGACTGTACATAAGCTCATATCACTCCTCATGAAGGTACAGGCTATCCTGCAACAATGATGCAGTCAAGTCTCTTATGTCAAGGCTCTGCTTACCGCAGAAATCTGCGCTTACGGCCCAAAGAAATCACGTGCTTTACAGGGGGCCCGTAGGAGTAGAAATATGTGGTGAGCAGAGCCATGAAATTAGGCTCTGATCATTTCAGCAGAAGTGTACATTAATTGTAAATGTCAAGTTTTCAACTAGAACAGCAGAAAAATTCCCTGGAAAGATTTCATTAAAAACTGTTTTTATATATTTATTTATTTCTTTGAAACCGCTTGTTACTGTTACATGTTTTCCTCTGTTTTTTTTGTAATTGTGCATCGGAGTTTAGTTTATTATAAAAACCCTAATGTGTAGAAAGGTTGAATGCAGGTTCAAATCCCACCGAGGTGCCTGTAGTTTTGGCTTGCACAACGGTGTTGGGCAAAAAACTAAACTTGATATTATTTAAATCAAGAATGACATCAATAATAACAATAATATTACCAGAGTCTTAAGTTGAGCAAGTATCTACCAATAAAGTACTCATGTCACCTGAACAAAGAGAAACAGTATTATATATTTATTTCTCAGTTGGTTATTTATAGCTCAGTTGGTAGAGCGTTGGCACGTCAAACCAGAGGTCGTTGGTTCAAATCCCGCTCTAGTCAAGTTTTTTTTTTTCAACCCCAAATTATGTATTTCATTACACATCCAACAGCGCAATTAGAGCTAGTAACAGTTGGAATAGGAGATGAGAAGAAATGTTCAGTTTTAGTAGTATGATCGCTCTACAGGGCCCAATTTCATAGAGCTGCTTAAGCACAAAAACTAGCTAAGCACAATAAAAATATGCTTACCAGAATAAGGTTACCAGCCAAAATAGCATTCCGCATGTACCATTTGTG